>PVIW01014734.1:0-22239 GCA_004026585.1 Noctilio leporinus
GAGGAAGTCAAACTGTCATTATTTGCAGATGATATGATAGTGTACATACAAAACCCGATTGGCTCCACCAAAAACTTACTCGACCTAATAAGCAAATTTAGCAAAATAGCTGGGTATAAAATCAATATCCAGAAATCAAAAGCATTTTTGTATACCAATAATGAAACAACAGAAATAGAAGCGAAAAAACAAATCCCATCTCCCATAGCAACAAGAAAAATAAAGCACCTAGGAATCAACTTAACTAAGGAGGTAAAAGACCTGTACTCAGAAAACTACAGAACAATGAAGAAAGAAATCAAGGAAGACACAAATAAATGGAAGCATATACCATGTTCATGGATGGGAAGAATTAACATCATTAAAATGTCCATACTACTCAAAGCAATCTACATATTTAATGCAATCCCAATTAAAATACCAATGACAGACTTCACAGAAATAGAAAAAATACTCAAAAATTTATATGGAGCCAAAAACGCTCACAAATAGCCACCGCAATCTTGAGAAAGAAGAACAAGGTAGGTTGAATCACAATACTGGACTTCATACAATACTACATGGCTACTGTCATCAAAACAGCATGGTACTGGCATAAGAATAGACATATAGATCAATGGAACAGAATAGAGAGCCCAGAAATTAACCCAGGACTCTATGGTCAGCTAATATTTGACAAAGGGGGAAGGAACATCCAATGGAGTAAAAACAGTCTCTTCAATAAATGGTGTTGGGACAAGTGGACAGCAACATGCAAAAAGATAAAACTAGACCACCAACTTACACCATACACCAAAATAAACTCAAGATGGATAAAGGATTTAAACATAAGCAGTGCCACCATAAAGGCCCTGGAGAAAAATAGAGGCAGTAAACTTTTGGATATCCTATGCAAAGATATGTTTACTGATACTTCACCAAGGGCAGAGAAGTAAAAGAATGAATCAAGAAATGGGACTATATCAAATTGAAAAGTTTCTGTTCAGCTCAAGAAAATATCAGCAAAATTCAAAGGGAACCAACTCTATGGGAAAACATAATTGCCAATGATACCTCAGACAAATGTCTGATCTCCAAAATATAGAAAGAACTAATATGACTCAACACCAGGGAGACAGACAGCCCAATTAAAAAATGGGCCAAGGACCTGAACAGACAACTCACTGAGGAAGATATACAAAGGGCCCAGAGGCATATGAAAGAATGCTCAACATCCCTAGCCATCAGAGAGATGCAAATTAAAACCACAATAAGATACCACCTCACACCTGTCAGAATGGCAATCATCAGCAAATCAACAAACAACAAGTGTTGGCGAGGATGCAGGGCAAAGGGAACCCTCATACACTGTTGTTGGGAATTATTGGCTGGTGCAGCCACTGTGGAAAACATTATGGGGTTTCCTTAGAAAACTAAAAATGGAACTGCCTTTTGATCCAGTGATTCCACTACTTGGACTATACCCATAGAATCCTGAAATACCATTTCATAAGAACCTATGCACATGTATGTTCATAGCCGCACTATTTACAATCGCCAAGTGCTGGAAACAGCCTAAGTGCCCATCAGTGGGTGATTGGATCAAAAATCTTTGGTACATTTACACAATGGAATTCCATATGGCAGAAAGAAAGAAGGCACTTGTATCCTTTGCAATAACATGGATGGAACTGGAGAGTATTATGCTTAGTGAAATAAGCCAATCAGTGAAGGACAAATACCATATGATCTCACCCGTTACAGGACAATAATGAACAAAACAAACAACAAGAATAACAGAACCAGATATATGAATACAGTGAATAGGCCTTCAGTGGTCAGGAGGAAGGGGGTTGGGGGGAGTGGGGAGGCAGAGGCAAGGAAGGGAAGCAGCTTAGACAAGAACCTAGTATAAACGAACCATGGACATGGGCAACAGGTGGGATTGACTTTGGGTGGGTGGGGAGGGGGACAGAGGGGAGCAAAAAGGGGATGGATGTAATACAATAGCAATAAAATTAAAAAAAAAAAAAGAAATATGTGAGTACAAAAATGTGTTAGTCACAATATGTCATATGTGACATCATGATAGTCAATATTTGCATCTCACTATGACTCAGATGAATCTAAGTGTTTGTGTACATAACTTATTTAATACTTACAGTAACCCTACAGGATATAATATTATTGTCACCATGTTTTACGTAGACGAGAGTACTTGCCCAAGGTCTTAAAGTTTTGTCCTTGTGGATTTGAACCCTGGCAATCTGGTTATAGTACCTGTGCAACTACTCATTTCATTGTGCTATATTTAGCCATGAAATCTCTTTAACACTCTGTAAAGGCCTATGAAAATGTAGAAAGTACTTTTTGTTACCCTCGTTCTCAAGGAACTCAAATACTGATAACCAAGCAAATGACACCACAAAAATAAAAAAAAGTCAAACTGGCTGACCCTACCATAAAAATTGCCTAAATCTGTCTATGCTTTTTCAAAAGATGCATACACCATGAATATTCTGATGAGTATCTCTAGGTTTGTCTCTAGGTGACAAACCCACTCCTTTACTCATTCAGAGAAGCAGCATTTCTAAAAATTCTTTAATGTGGTTTCAGAGTTGGGCAGAAAAGGGTAAATAACAATGTAAATTATTTCAGAATAAATAGCCTTGTTTTTATAAACACACACATCCAGTTCTACCTATGTCACTATATACTAAAATTGGACATTTTAAAAAAAGTTTTAAAAAATGATATTCATGCACTTTTACAAATGGCCCCCAGATGGGAATGTTGGCATTCAAGGACAGTCTTCATGCTTTGCAGTAGAACCATTCCTTTGTGGCTCCAGCAGTGATATTTGGCCAGCCACCCATCCAGCATACACTTCAACTCAGTGCCATTGGAAAAGACCCAGAAATGTGGAATGCTCCAGTTAGACTGCCACATGCATGGCCCGTAGCTGACTGAAAGAGATAGACCGAAAGACCTTCAACTATCTTGCTACCAATGATTTTGCCCTAAGACTTTAATTATTTTATTTTCAATGTTTTTAGCTGTTCATTAACCACGTCTTTGCATCCCTACTTTTGTATAAGAAATCACTTTCATTTGCCATCTCAATGGTTCTGTTTTCTTGGCTTCCACGCAAAATTCAGGATCAGTCAGGGTCTTTGATGGAAAGCCTTGAAGCAGCTTGATGAAGAATCAGGTCACTAGATATACTAGTTCTATCATAGTCTTGGAACACAGTTCTTAAGTTAGGCTTTTCCTCTCCAGTGGCTGAACCTGTCTTTTGGCCCTCTTTCAGTGGGGGTCCCTTAGGAGTGGGCTACTCTTTTGTTCACCACCCTTCTGAACATTTCCATCTGCATCACACAGACACCTAAGGCCTTACTGCCTTCTGTCAAACTCCTTAGATACCAGCTTCCTAGGTTCATGAGCTTTGTCTACCTCTAGGTTTCCTGTTTTATCCCTCCTTATCTGTGGGGAGAACTTTCCAGGTTGGTTCCCTTTTACCTACTTATGTTGGGTTGGGCCTCTGGCTTCCATGGCCTGGAGACTCACTTCACATGCATTCAGCTTTGGTAACTGGAAGGGTTCCAGGGTTGGGCTCCACAGTTCGTTTTACCTCGCTGAACCATGCCTACTCTATCCAGTGATATAGTCAACTAGACACAACATATTAATTTTTTCAGTTGTTATAATTCACATAATTTTATCACAGATTTGGTTATAATTTATTGTGAAAAGAGTCAATTCCAGACAAAAGAAGATACAATCTTATCTCATATTATTTATATAAAACCAGCCACCACTTTTGAACATGAAACAATTTTACTCTTTGATTACATTGTTTCTGCCATAGATCAGGATTTCAGATAATTTCTTACTCTCTTCCTAGAGCTTCTGTTCCCCTAGGAACATTTCATGAGTGATGTGCAAACACTGGGCAGCTGGGGATCACAGTTAAGCTTACATTATACTATTTTCTACCACTTTGTAGATGTTACACTTTTCACACTCTGTGGACTTAGGGAATATTTTATCCTAAATATTTAAGTTCCTAGCACTGTTGCAGTAGAGCTGAAAACTTGCTTTCTGCATCCCAAATTGCCATCAATTTTATACCATATTGTGAAGGATACATGCTGGATCAAAGAACCTTAAAGTTCTTACATACAGGCACATAAAGTAACAACCTGTGTTAAGATCAGAAATATCATTCTTGATCTGAGGATGACATTTGGAAAGTGAATATTTTTTCTAGTTGTGCATTGCCTCAGCTTTCTAATTCTTGATTTTCTGCTTCACTTAAATACAATTGGATTTTGGGAAATAGTTTTATTATTTTCTTATAGAAATGTATATTTTAAAAATGAAGTAACTTACATAGATAAAGAACAAAGTAAAAACCAACCACAACTTCTACATTCACAGATGATTACTGCTCATAGTTTATTATATGCTGATTCAATTTTTTTTCTGTATATCCACATATTTTAACATTAATGACACAAATTTGCACATAGCATTTTGTGAAATACCCTCTTCATTTAACAATATAACCTAGACATTTTATAGAGGTTGATATCATTATGTTTTATACACACATTTTTCAAAAATCAACTCCTTTTCATGAACTTCTCTCTTATATAGTTTTCCCTTATATAAGCTGTGCTACAATAACAATCCTTTTATATATCTTTGTAGATTTTGTCTGTTCTATTATTTATTCAGAATACAAGAAATGAAATTTTTAGTACTATAAAGTTTAGACACCTATTTTTAAGTTTCCCTCTGTATAGATCATTTAACTTCCATTTCCTATTTTTTTCACTATTGGATATTAGCAAACTTTTAAAATCTTGGCTAAAGTGGTAGGAAAATATATTTATGTATTATTTTATTCTTTGATGATAAAAAAATAGAATCTATGTTTTCATATTCTAATTGTCCAGCTTATTTTTTCTTTTGTAAGTTGCTTTCATTGCACTGAACTGTTTTTTGCATTGAACTTTTTTTAAATTTTATTTGTGGAAAGATTTTTATTGTTATGGATAGTAAACCTTTATTGGTCATGTATGTTTTAAATATTTTCCATCTTTTTCTTTAACTTTATTTGTGGTATATTTTGCCTAAAATAATTTTAAAATATTTATGCAGTCAAATCTACCACTCATAATTTTTCTGACTTTGGCTTTCCTGTCACATAGGAAAAATCCTTCTCTATCCAAAATATTTTTAAACTATTTATGTTAAATTTTTTCACAGGCTTATTGAGCTATAATTCACATAACATACAATTCACCTAATTACATATATAATTCAAAAGTTTTTAGTAATTTAAGAGTCGTGCAACAATCACAAACTAATTTTAGAATATTCCCTTTACTTCAAAACAAAACTCCAAACTTATTAGCTGTAACTCCCCATTCCTTCACCCACTTAAACCAAGGTAACCATTAATCTACTTTCTGTCTCTGTAAATGCACTCATGCTGGATGTTTAGCATAAATGGAAATACATGATGCTCTGTGACTGGTTTTCTTTCACTTAGCATTATGTTTTGCAGGTTCGTTTATGTTGCCGTATGAATCAGTACTTCATTTGCCCATTTTTAAATTGGGTTGTGTGTTTTTTTGGTATTCAGTTTTTTAAGTTATTTGTAAATTTTGGATATTAACCCCTTATCAGATGTTCTCCCATTCTGTGGGTTGCCTTTTATTTTGTTGGTGATTTCCTTTGATGTACAAACACTTTTTAGTTTGATATAGTCTCATTTATTTGAATTTTTGTTGTTGTTTTACTTGTCTGAGGAACTATATCCAATAAAATACTGCAATGTCTGAGATTTTGCTGCCTATGTTTCCTCTAGGATTTTTATGGTTTGGAGTCTAACATTTAAGCTTTTGCTTCATTTTGAATTTATTCTTGTGGGGAAAAAGGTGGTCTAATTTCATTTTTCTGCATATATCTGTCCAATTGAACAAACTAATTTTAGTCTACTATATGTGCTTGTTTCCTCTGTCAAATATTAATTGACTATAAAGGTGTGAGTTTATTTCTGGTCTTTCTATTTTGCTCCATTAATTTGTTTTTATGCCAGTACCATGCTGTTTTGATTACTATGGCCTTATAGTATAGTCTGATATTAGGTAATGTGATTCCTCCAACTTTGGTCTTCTTTATCAGGATCTCTGTTGCTATGCAGAACCTTTTGTGGTTCCACATAAATTTTTGAAATATTTGCCCTAGTTCTGTGAAATACATTATTGGAGTCTTTATAGGAATTGTGTTGAATCTATAGGTTGTTTTGGGTAGTATGGGTACTTACATACAGTGGAATACTACTTGGCAATAAAAAAGAGGAAAGTTTTACCATTTGTGACAGTATGGATCAACCTGGGGAACATTATGCTAAGTAAAATACACAAGTCAGAGAAAGACAAATACCATATTATTTCACTCATATATGGAACCTAATGAACAAATTGAAATAACAAGAAAAGTGGAGTAGGATGACAATGGGGGAGAGATAAAGGGTCAAGGGATTGAATAAAGAGGAATAGACTCATGAACAATATTTGTGGTGATTGCAGGGGTGGGGATTATAAAGGGACTAAATAGTAATGGAAAAAATACAAAGCTTGAATAAAAACCAAAAAGTAAAACAACAACAACAACAACAACAACAACAAAAAACCCTGAGGTATAGAAAGATTAAATAGTTCTCCCAAGATTGCATCATAGCAAAGCTGTGATTCAAAGTGAGGTTGAGAGCATGTATACTACTGTAAATATTTTCCTTAGAAAACAAGATGAAGTAAAATGATAAAAATGGTAAATTTTTTGTGGGAAAAATGAGAAAGTGTGATTATTTTTAAAAAAATAGCCTTCTTCACAAATGTATATTTGATGATACCAGGGGTTTTACAAAGAAATTTCCTCAATAATAACTAATCTGTCTACATATACTTAGACTCTGGCAACAACTTATATTTCTCTCTCAGTGAATAGATGGATAAATAGGGAGAATTGCTTCTCAAGGTAACTTTGGTAGCAAGGGAACCATGTTATAGAATTCAGTATGTTTGTCCAGTAACAACAGTAGGCTTTCCTAATGCTGCTTTTCTACTTGAACAGTAACAACTTATCTCTTAAAAATTTCCAAGGATGTTGCTGGTTTTCTTTCATGTATTATTTGCATCATCAACTTTCATAAGGTTCTCATGATACATTTTTTTAACACATAATTGCTCGTGTTATTAGCTCTCATTTTCATGGCTCACTGTCTTCCTCTATGTCTTTCAGCCTCTGCCAACAGCAGATTAAATTGAGAGAGGAGGTCATCCTACCAACTCTCCAGAGGCTGAGTCATTCCAAGACTCCTGTCCTCTGTTCCTTTGAGAGGCCATAAAACAGCAGTAGGATGCCAGAGAGATTTTGGCTTCCTTTTTAGTACTTAAATAACATGCAGGCTACCCACTAATCCTTGAATCTTATTGCTTAGTCCTGGGAAAAACTCTGCTGTTTTGCTCAATGATGTAAAGCTATACAGTCCAGGAAAGGGTGGGAAATACAGTTAATATACTCTAAAGAAATGTATAAAGCCCTGGCTGGGTAGTTCAGCTGGTTAGAGCCAAGATTGCATGTTCAATCCCTGATCAGGGCACATAAAAGAATCAACCATTGAATGCATAAATAAGTGGAACAACAAATACCACCCCCTCCCTCTATCTCTCTTCACCCCTCTTCCTCTCTCTCTCTTAAAAATCAATTTAAAAAAAAGAAAGAAATGTATAAATGTGAAGGATTTTTGTGAGAGTCCTCATCTCCACATATATTTGTATCATACTGTGAGTATTAAGGGAAGTTATGAAAGTCCTCTGCTTGTTGATGGACTTGGAAAAATAGTACTTATTAATCATCATATGTCAATGTGGAATAGTTTTCCCTTGGACTGAATAATTCAGTTTGGTGATCACAGGATAAGCTGGAAGAAGGGCCTATGGTCTGACTGCCAGTATGTCTGGGTGAGTGACCCTTGCTTCAATTCCTCAGCACAGAACACAAGAATGTAGTTGGATCTGAGCAAACAAGACTGAGTGATGGATGAAAAGTTGGTGCATGATTGCTTTTGTGCTAATGAGCATACTGTGTGTTGTATAACTCTGAGATTAATGAAATGCATGTGGCCCAGATAGTTGGTCTTGGGCATGTGTTCATATAGGACTGATCCAGGATAACAAATTTGAAAAGGATTATATTAAACTTGTCAATCATAGATGTGAGATGCAAATGTGACATGGTGGACCTGATCTCAGAAGATATCAGTTCTAATGCAGATTCTGCCCGTTATCTGCTATGAGTATTAGTGAAGTTACATAATTGCTCTGAGCCTCTTTCCTTGCCCTACTTCCAGGTAGGAGTAATAAATGAGATGATATTTAAAACACAAAAGCAAAAATTATTAAAGGGAAAAGATAGAAGGCACTACAAAGCAGAATTCAACTCATGAGAATGCTTCCATTTTTTCAGAGATTTACATGAACCAGATAAAACCAATACTAAATCTTGTCTTTTTTAATGTTAATGATTTATTTACTAAGTGAAACATGAATCCAATCTTTTTATACAATATTTCACAGATTAAATGCAAGTTCTTTTTGACCAGTATCTTAGGTGCCAGCCCTTTCCCCACTCTCCAAGTGACCATGGAATCCTGTCACACCTGTTTTTTAGTCTTTATAGACAGGTATGGGTTCCTATTTTTATAAGCAGATATGCCGCTCCCACAAACACAGAAAATATTGGTGTAGCTCAATGGATTAATCATCGTCCTGCAAACTGATTCCCAGTCAAGGCACAAGCCTAGGTTATGGGCTGGGTCCCTGGTGCGGGGCATGCATGAAGCAACCAATCCATGGTTCTACTACTCTTTCTCCTTCCTTACCCCTTCTCTACAAATAAATAAATAAAATATTGTCTTAAAAAGCTCCATCTTCAAAGGTCATAAAGATGCACTTCATTATATTTATCTGATCCATGGTGTTCTATAATATGTATATATCACAATTTATTTTATATCTTATTGCTGTTTTAATTTGGTTATTTTGATTGTTTTTTAAATGTCACCCTCATGAATAATGTAATATATTCTTAATATAAGTCCTTTCCCACATGCAAAAGGATTTCTTCAGATTAGACATGGAAAAGAGGAATTTCTGATTTAGGAGGTATAGGTATTTTGAATTTAAAGAGATTAAAGTGTGCCAAAATACATGCCCATCAACAACGTATCTATACCAGCAATGTTTCCACATCCTTAATTACATCAAAGTATCAAAGTTTTCAATATGTTAAGTAAAAATATAGAATCATTTTTAGGCCTTAGTAAGTATTTCTCTGTTGACTTATAAATTTAACATGTTCTATTTGGTTTATTGATAATCTTGCTTCTTAAGTGGTCCTCTTCTTTACATACAAGACCCACATTAGTACAAGAATATTTATCTTTGCTGTATATTTGTAGACATTCTTCATGCATTCTGGTACAAATCTTTAGTCTGTTGTCAATACTGGTCTCATTATCACTTTCCTTTTGTGTACTACAACATTCTCTCTGTGTTGGACGTAAGCAAGATCAACTCTTGGTAAAATTGCAAGGCAGGTACACACACTCATTAGGGCCCATTTAAAGAAAAACTCATGAAAAAGCAGCACATGATTACCAACGTACAAATTATGGAAAACTTCAGAAATGGCATTTTGTGATCCAGGCTTCACCCCAAATTTGTGGTGTGCTGGTACCATTTACCGAAGAGTGTGCAGAATTTACATTTTTGTTCTTCCTAAAAGCCTAAGAATGAAAATTGTAATCTGCATTCTGTTCAAACCAATTTAAAGAATGTAATTGAGTTTAACTTTTGAGTTATATTACTCAAAATCATGAGTAATGATTGTGACAACATTATAACACACAAATAAATCACAATAATATGGTTTTTACAAGTGCTAAAGTTTTAGAAAAGTGATAGGCCTTCAAATTGTTCTCATGTGCTTAATGTATTAAGAAGAGGGGTATAGTGGGACATACTAAATGAGATTTTGACATGAATATTTTGAAAATATTTTATCTAAGAACAACTTCTAAGTGCAGCTGGTAATACGAAAGCTCCCATACAGAAAGAAGCTCTATCAATAAAAACTGGCACTTAGTTGGTGATTTTCAACACACTGTGCATCAGAATCTCCTGTAATGCTTTTAAAAACAGATTATGTTGCCCGTTCCTGAAGGTTCTAATTTAGTGACTTATGTTTGTAACACTGAGACCTAACCTGCCTTTGTCAAAAGTAAAAATCTACGTCTCTAGTGAAGGCTTCTCTCCCAACATTCAAACCAGCTACTTTCTAACTATTACCACATGATAATGCCATCAGTGAATGAAACCAAACTTCTCACTTTCTGGCCCAGACATACATTATTCCTTTTAAAAGCCCTGTTTTCTTCCAGCTCTGCAGAAGTGAAGTCTGGGATCACTCCCAACTCAGGTGTACCCTGCCCCATAACCTGAGCAATTTCCACATCCCAATTGTAATACTTTCAATGACATCTATTACATATGCTTCTCTTTTTCCACTACTGCTATCATAAGTTACATTCTCAAAATCTTGCCTTTACATTATCTTAACACCAGTGATATACACTGCAATGTTACTTTCTTAAAACTCAGATTTAATTATTTAAGTTTCCTTTCCCAAAACTTCAATTGCATTCACATAGCCTACATTCGAACAGCAAAATACAAATTCTTTGATATGATGCCTGAGGTCTGCCACAGCATCTTGTAAGTGGTCTTTTTATTTTGGCTTTTATATTCCAGCCCTCCTTTATATGTCTGTAAATGTCCTTATAGTTAAGGTGGATTTTTGTATCATCCTCAAACACAGCCTGTGCTTGTCACCACCACTTCTGTACATATGCTATCTACTCCTCAAGAAATGTCTTAAGTTCCGTATTTCGTAAGTACGTGCTACTGATTCTGGCAAACCCATTTCTTCTGCAATCTCCTACATGAACATGTTCATTAGTGTATCACTTCCTAAGTTAGACTGTAAGCCTCACAAGAACAGGAAGTGTGTCTCTTTTCTTTTCCACTTACACAGGTGGATTCCTGAATATGAAGATAAAATATTTTTATGCCTCCATTTCAGTCATATGGTTCTTTTACTCATTTCACAAACATAATAAAAAAATTATATTACTTTATTGTTGACATGCTTAGATTTTTACTCTAGCCCCTCACAAGAGGATAAATGGAAATGTAGGCAGTTAGAAAGACATGAGCAGAGCAAGGATGATGGGCCAGGTACAGAAGGTCACGAGGTGGGTGCCTAGCAGCAGGTAAAACTGGGAAAACAAGGACTCAGCCCCCAGGGTAACCTTTCCTTCTTCTCCTAGCACATCACTTGTTTGGATCCCTTGACTTTTCAGATTGCTGGTCATGCAGTTTAGACCCCCTCTCCTTTCCTCCCTAGAGATAACAAATAACATATAGGTTTCAGTTGTATTTCAACTTCAGGCAACAAAACTGGGTGGATGATGCCAGGAGAAGGTGCATTGAGTAATGACTGCCCACCCCCCCACAACCTCTGGTGCCAGACAATCAGTGGAGATCATGGCCCTGAAAGGACATGCCTAGAAAGCTGATGAATATTCTACTGAAATCTTCCTCTGGAACCTCCCCTAAAATCTCTGCCCTTAAAAGCCGTTATAATGGAGAACCAAGAGAGAGCTCTGCTCTTTCTTCCAAGAGCACAAGTCCATGCCTCCCCTGATCCCTAAGGTGCATTTCCTTTACCTTTCTCTCTCCTAACCTCCAAGGGCCATTCTTTTGACTCTGTAACCTGTTTCCTGACCCCATTTCTTTTACCATTCACTTCCTTCTACTTCTATGATTTCCTAAATAAAATTTTTCTTGGATTTAAGTCTTATCTCTAAATTCTTTCTTAGCAAGAACTCAAGTACTGAGGTTGCTGAAACAAGGTCCAATCTGGCCCTACCAGTTTAATATCTGGTGCTGTTCTCATTATAGACAAAATGGCAAAGGTAAGCACTAATTTCTAGGGTTCTAGTTAGCTTAGTAATTACTGTCTAATATCTCTTCCACTCTTCCCTCCATTGAATATTGGTAATGTGGTTTGAATAAGTCACTTCAGCTCATGAGATAAGACTGATTGGGAATCCTACTCTCTTCACCAGCTAATGCTTAGGAAAAAGTATATTACTGAATTGTCAATGAGTCATGAGGGGTGGTTTGATGGAACTTTTGGGGAAAGGATTTTCTAAACACAAGACAGGCTCCTGGTCTTATCTCCCATCTGAGGCTGTTCATAAAAAAGAAAGGATGAAGAACCAATTTTCTCTTCTATATAATCTTAAAAGAGGACAGACTTATGATGATGAAAAGCTATAGTTGATGGCAAAGGAACAGAAAGTGCCAGCATCCCAACTACGATGGTTGAACCAGCTTTCCTATAGATTTCCTAGCTACATTTAAGGGAATTTAAACTGGATTTCTATCACCTGCTATCTGAAAGAAAGCTGAATGTAGTTCTCTACTATTAAGGTTGGTGCAGCCACTGGGCTCTGTATGTTATGGAAGGTAGAATCTGGGATTGCATTCCAAAGGTACCTATCCCCCACTCATAAGGATTTGTTCATGCTGACTGCTTCATTTTGCCTACCTTGTCTCTTCTTATGAATTGTTTAGGGGGCAATATGGAAAATTGACACACTGTGAATAAGTAATAACTTCTTGTTGCTCAAACGGGTACCAATGGGACCATACATTTTAAATATATACTTTTATAACCAACACAATTTAACTAAAGTAATACTGTTACCACCAGTTCATGCGTTAAATTGAAATATTGAAAACTCAGGACCAATAGCTTCTACAATATCTCCTCTATTTCCCCCCAAGTTTGTTTCTTGAAAATTATATAAATTTTATATTGAGTCCATGTTTCCTATCAGTCTCAGCTAATGGATAGGGATGCATGAGGAACCAGCTGGGCCATCCTACTTATGGCAGCCTCACAGATATTTTCCCAACCGGAGCCAATATTGTGGCTGGACCAGTTATTGTGGCTCTTATGATTGCAAGATTCAACTCAACAGGGAGCATTTAAAAATCAAGATTAGTGACAAGTCCCAGAGCATAGACAGTATGACTGGAGCTGCATAGCAAAGTTACAGATAGAGAAGAAAAGAGAGAACAGACTTGAGACTTCACCTTTCCTGAAGTCAAGGGTGGGATGCCTAAATTTTTATGGATTTATTCTTTACTAGTGAATTTAAAATGTAAGAAGAGAAATTAGAAAGTCTGAAGGGGAAAGTGGGTGGCTCCAGTGGTCAGTTACCTGAGTTCTCAGGGCTTTCTGAAATGAGAACTCCTGGATAGGGTGGCCTGGTTCCTTAACTAATTGGTTTACTAGTAGCTCTGTCTTATAGCTGACAGTATGTTTATTTGATGTCTTTTAAATGAATATCTCAGCAATTAAAAGTTTAATGTTGGGCACTGACAGTACAATCAAGAAAGGTTTTTGTGGGGCACTTACATTACAGTGCAAACTGTCTCCAAGTTCATCATTCCAATGTTTCTTCTCAACACTAACTGAATCTGCAGTTTTAGGTCCAGGTCTAGGGAAACTTCTTAAAAATACAGTGTCTTAGACTTATCCCAGACCCTTAACTCAGTGTCTCTGAAGGTGGACTACATATCTATATTTTTCAAATCTCCATGTATAACTGAATGCAGGTCCAGTTGTCTCCACTTTGAAAGCCAATGCTCAAGAGACAGGTGCTGATGTAAAGAAAAGTGGCTTATTTTCAATTCTAGCTACTGTGGGACTCATGTCTCAAAGCCCATTACTCTGGGAAGGTGGGAGGCTTTTGTATCAATGCCCATCTCAACATCTCAGTGCATGCAGAGGTTTTTATAAGGAGAGAGAAGGGAAGCAGAACAAAGAGATCAAGGAAGCTGATTGAAAAGTTTCCTTTGTGCAGACAAGCACAATTTATTCTGATAAGGCAAGTGATATTCCACTGAGGATCATCTTGGCTTCACCTCATCCTGGATTCACAGTTGAAGGTCAGGAAATCTTCTGGACCTGGAATGCCTGAAGGTTGGAGTCTATCTTTTAAAGTTAGTTCATAGGATTCTTATACAAACATGCTATTTATCTATAAGCTACATATTAGAGTCAGCATTTACAGAAACAACACCAAAAGAATGGCGGGGTGGGTTAAAATTCCCCACTGTTAAACACAGGTCATTCTGATGTGCAGATGCATGGGTGGGCAAATATACAATTCTCCACCAAATTCAATGAATTCTAGTGTAATTTTTAAAGCACTTGGCTTATTATTCTTTCAGTGTCAGTTTTGTTATTATTGTTCTTTTGTTCATTAAATGTTATACTTCTTGAGGGTATTTGAGATACAATCATGCTCATCTGTGCAATTTTTAGTGTCTTTCATGTGGACCAAAAAGGTATGCCCATATACACAAAGATATAGCACTTCTGTTTGATATAATTTCAAAGTTTCTTGTCAGCTTAAAATAAAAAATATGGATGAAGCCCATTTTTTGTCTATTCATCACTGACTCCTTTGATGATTTCAATATAACATATCCTGTCTTCCTTATGTGAACATGTAGCAGATGTGGGCTGATGACACTAGCCGCAGGATTTGTGTCAAAAGGTGGACAAGATTTAAGCCAGGACAACAAAGAACTTCTCTGGAGCTGGTGGAGAATGTGAGTAGAGTTTCTCTCTCTCTGGGCCTGGATAAGTGAGAAGAATGAGGTTAAAATTGCTTTTGGTGCCTTGCCTGCTCTGTGGAGAAGATCTATCACTTGCAGGAAGGGGAGGGAAGATAACCCAGAAAGAAAGCCAACATGGAGAGCAGGAAAGACTGTCATGGTTAGAGTGAGTACCTGGTGAAATTGTCCTTAAGACCAGCTCCACAAATGTTATTCTATATTCTCTTATTCTTCATAACCATATTTTAAGTAGTTTCTTTTACTTATGACTATGCCTTTGACTTACACCACATGAAAGGAAAACTGGGACCAGAAGGCTTTCATCTTGGCTGAGTTTGAGATTTTATCCAAACAGAACATTGAGGGCATTCTCATCTTACACAGCAATGAAAGAACATGACTAATTCCCAAGTGCACAAGTAGGTTTGATCTTTGATTGTAAATCCTTTATTGTACCAGTTTTGTTTTTTTTGTTTTTGTTTGTTTGTTTATTGTTGTTTTGGAATATGGAGCTGAGTCTCTGAGATATTTTTATTAAGTCTTTGAAGGATCCAAGGCAGTGCTATTCAGAACCTCCAACAGGGCTGTAGAGTTCTGCTGTTATAGGTCTTAGTGACTTCTTCACATATTTATGTCCTTTATACAAGGGGAACTCCAAAAACCCAGAACTTATTTATAAAAAAGTGTATATTTATTCTTACATGTTTAAACTTCAATCAACTTCAAAGTACTCTACATTTGATACAATACACCTATTGAGACTTGTTATTCTATTGCTGAAAACAGTTTTTGAACTTGTTGATTTTGATGCCCTTTTAGTGCTTCTGCCATATTGCCATATTTTTTCACCTCTTTCACATCAGCAAATTGTTTCCTTTTGAGGTCTTTCATCAAGGGAAACAATAACAACAACAACAACAAAACATTAGCTCAGGATAAGATTGGGTGAATAGGGAGGGTGGGACATAGGGGTCACCCTATTTTTGGTCAAAAACTGCTGAACACTCAAATGGTGTGGCCAGGTGTGCTTGTAAATCACCCATTATGAAATGGGCAAATGTGTTGTCTTAAAAAAAAAAATTTACTAAAGCTGAATACAGCCTCTCACAATAACACCAGCTGGTACAGTGAGACAGATGAGTTCCTAGAACACTCATCTAGCAGGGGAAACCTATACTACAAGGGGCCTACCACCCTCAAGAAGATAATTTAGGTTATTTTTTGGTCCTCCCTTGTATATTTCCATTTCTGCTATCAGGCAATTTTTTACCATCTGTTTTAGTTTTATTCTTCTATTTTTTTAAGTTTAATTTTATTGTTGTTGTATTACATCCATCCCATTTTTCCTTCCCTCTGTCCCTTCCCCCCACACACACTTCTCCCTAAAGTCAATCCCACTTGTTGTCTATGTCCATGGTTCTTTCATGTTAGTTCCTTGACTAAACTGCTCCCCTTCTTTGCCTCATCCTCCCCATTCCCTGCTCCCCCCTCCCTTCTGCCCACTGAATGTCTATTCATTGTATTCACGTATCTGGTTCTGTTTTGCTTATTTGTTTGTTTTGTTCATTATTGTCCTGAAATGGGTAAGATCATATGCGATTTTTTTCACTGATGGGCTTATTTCACAAAACATAATACTTTCTAGTTCCATCCATGTTGTTGCAAAGCTTAAGAGTTCCTTCTTTCTTTCTGCTGTGTAGTATTCCATTGTGTAAATGTACCAAAGTTTTTTGATCCAGTCATCCTCTGATGGGCACTTAGACCGTTTCCAGCATTTGGTTATTGTAAATAGTGCTGCTATAAACATAGCGGTACATAGTTTATTTCTGAATTGCTGTTTCAGGGTTCCTTGGGTAGTCCTAGTAGTGGAATTGCTGGATTAAAAGGCAGTTCCATTTTTAGTTTTTTAAGGAAACTCCATACTGTTTTCCACAGTGGCTGCACAAGCCTGCATTCCCACCAACAGTGCACCAGGGTTCCCTTATCCCCACATCCTAGTCAACACTTGTTTTTTGTTGATTTGTTGATGATTGCCATTTTGACAAGTGTGAGGAGGTATCGTGTTGTGGTTTTAATTTGCATCTCTCTGATGACTAGTGATGCTGAGAATTCTTACATATGGCTTTGGACCCTTAATATGTCTCCCTCAGTGAGTTTTCTGTTCAGGTCCTTTGCCCATTTTATTATTTGGCTCTCTGTCTCCCTAGTGTTCAGTCACATACGTTCTTTATATATTTTGGACATCAAACATATGTCTAAGGTATCACTGGCAAATATGATTTCCCAACATATGATATGATAGTGTATATACAAAACCTGATAACAGTTTTTGGGAACCATAACAAAAGGAACCATAACAATTGGTTCCCTTTGAAATTTACTGGTATTTTTTAGCTGAACAGAAAAATTTCCATTTGATATAGTCCCATTTGTTGATTTGTTCTTTGATTTCCTTTGCCCTTAGTGAAGTATCAGGAAACATATTTCTGCGTAGGATATCAAAATTTTTACTGCCTATATTAATCCCCAGGCCCTTTATGGTGGCAGTGCTTATGTTTAAGTCCTTTATCCATCTTGAGTTTATTCTGGTGTATGGTGTAAGTTGGTGGTCCAGTTTTATCTTTTTGCATGTTGCTGTCCAGTTCTCCCAACACCATTTGTTGAAGAGACTGTTTTTACTCCATTTGATGTTCCTTCCTCCTTTGTCAAATGTTAATTGACCATAGAGTCCTGGGTTAATTTTTGGGCTCTCTATTCTGTTCCATTGATCTATATGTCTATTCTTATGCCAGTACCATGCTCTTTTGATGACAGTAGCCTTGTAGTATTGTTTGAAGTCTGGTATATTGTGATTCCTCCTACCTTGTTCTTCTTTCTCAAGATTGTGGTGGCTATTTGTGGGTGTTTTTGGCTCCATATAAATTTTTGAAGTATTTTTTTCTATTTCTGTGAAGTCTGTCATTGGTATTTTAATTGGGATTACATTGAATCTATAGATTGCTTTGAGTAGTATGGACATTTTAATGATGTTAATTCTTCCTATCCATGACCATGGTATAAGCTTCCATTTATTTCTATCTTCCTTAATTTCTTTCTTCAATGTTCTGAGTACAGGTCATTTATCTCCTTAGTTAAGTTTATTCCTAAGTACTTAATTTTTCTTGTTGCTATGGGATTTGTTTTCTAGCTTCTATCTCTGATGTTTCATTATTGGTATACAAAAATGCTTTTGATTTCTGAATATTGACTTTATACCCAGCTATTTTGCTAAATTTGCTCATTAGGTTCAGTAAGTTTTTGGTGGAGCCTATCTGGTTTTGTATGTTAACTATCATATCATCTGCAAATGACAGCTTGACTTCCTCCTTTCCAATTTGGATACTTTTGATTCCTTTTTCTTCTCTGATGGCTATGTCTAGAACTTCCAAGATGATGTTGAACAGAAGTGGAGAAAGTGGACAGCCTTGTCTCATTCCTGATCTTAGTGGGAAAGCTTTCAGTTTTTGTCCATTAAGTATGATGTTGGCTTCAGGTTTGTCACATATGGTCTCTATGGTATTGAGGTATGCTCCCCCTATTTCTATTTTGCTGAGGGTTTTTATCATAGATGGTTGCTGTACTTTATCAAATGCTTTTTCAGCATCTATTGATATGATCATATGGTTTTTCTCTTTCAATTTCTTGATGTGGTGTATTAAATTTATTGATTTAAGAATGTTGTACCATCCTTGCATCCCTGGGATTAAACCCACTTGATCATGGAGTATGATCTTTGTAATACACTGCTGAATCCAATTGGCCAATATTTTGTTGAGAATCTTAGCATATATTTTCAGGAGAGATATTGGCCTATATTTTTCATTTTTAGCTGTGTCTTGACCTGGTTTTGGGATTAGAATAATATTGGCTTCATAGAAAGAGTTTGGGAGCCTTCCCTCTTGTTGCATATTTTGGTATAGGTTGAAAAGGATAGGAGTTAATTCTTCTTTAAATATTTGATAAAATTCACCTGTGTAGCCATCTGGTCTGAGGCTCTTGTGCTTTGGGAGATTTTGGATTACTTCTTCAATTTCACTCATTGTTATTGGTCTATTCAGGCTTTCTGCTTCTTCTGGGTTCAGTTTAGGTAGATTATAAATTTCCAGAAATGTGTCCATTTCACACAGGTTCTCATATTTCTTGTCATATAGTTGTTTGTAATAATTTCTTACAATCTTTTGTATTTCTGAAGTATCAGTTGTGATTTTTCCTCTATCATTTCTGATTCTGTTTATTTGGGTCCTCTTTCTCTTTTTCTTGATGAATCTGGATAAAGGCTTGTCAATTTTGTTTATTTTTTTAAAGAACCAGCTCCTGATTCATTGAGTCTCTAAGCTATTTAGTTCTGCTCTGATCTTGATGATTTCCTTCCTTCTATCTGCTCTGGGCTTTGTTTGTTGTTGCTTCTCTAGTTCTTGCTGTTTTATGGTTAGGTTGTTTGTAAGCTTCTTCTGACCTTTTTAGGTAGGCCTCTATTGCTATAAATTTCCCCCTGAGGACTACCTTTGCTATTTGTGGACTTCATCATAAAATCATTTTGTCTGAAATAAATATTGCTACTCAAGCCTTTTTTTCATGGCCATTTCTTCGATATATATTTTTCCATCCCTTCACTTTCAGTCTGTGTCAATCTTTTCTTCTGAGGTTGGTCTCTTGAGGAAAGCATATATGTGGGTCATGTTTTCTTGTCCATTCAGCTACCCTTTGCCTTTTTATTGGCACATTTAATCTGTTTACATTTGTTATTATTGATGGATACTTCTTTATTGCCATTTTCCCACTTTGTACCTGCGTTCTTCTTTGGCTCTCTCCATTTCTTCATTTTTTTTTTTTTTTTTTTTTTTTTAAAGCAGACCCTTTAGCATTTCTTGCAATGCTAGTTTGGTAGAGATGTATTCTTTTAGTCTTCTTTTGTCTGGGAAAATTCTTTTTTCTTCTTCCATTTTGAATGAGAGCCTTGCTGGGTAGAGTATTCTTGGTATTAGTCCTTTGTTTCCCATTACTTGGAATACTTTTTGCCATTCCCATCTGGCTTGAATTGTTTCTGTTGAATAATCATTTGATAGCCTTATTGGCCCCCCCTTATATGTTGTTTGCTATTTCTCTATTGATGCTTTCAGGATTCTCTCTTTGTCTTTGAAATTTGCCATTTTATTTATAATGTGTCTTGGAGTTGGTCTGTTTGGGTTGATCGTCAGTGTGACCCTTTGTGCTTCCTGAACTTGAGTAACATTTTCACTCATCATGTTAGGGAAATTTTCTATCGTTACTTTTTTGAACAGGCTTTCCATTCCTTGTTTCTCTTCTCTTACTGGTATCCATATGATACAGATGTTATTGTATTTCATGTTGTCCTGCAGCTCCCTTACAACCTCTTCATACTTGTTCAGCCTTTTTTAATTCTCTTGTACTGTCTTGGAATATTTGTCTGCATTGTCCTCCAACTTGCTGATCTGGTCCTCTGCTTCCTCTAGCTTATTGTTGATTCCTTCTACTATACTTTTTAATTCAGAAATTGTATTGCTCATTTCCTCCTGACTCTTACTGATTGTTTCTAAGTCCTTTTTGATGCTGGTTTAGCTCTCAGTAAGTTCCTTGTAGCTTTGTTGGAGTTCTTTGTAGTTCTTCTGGAGTTGTTTATAGTTTTCTTTGAGCTGGCTGAGCTCATTGAGCTTCTCAAACATCATTATTTTGAATTCCATGTCTGATAGTTTGTTTACCTCTGTGTCATTTAGTGGTATTTCTGGGGATTCCGCCTTTCTTTTTGGTGATGGACTGATTCTTTTTTTCCCCTATTCTGGGTGTCTGCTATTGCTTGTTTTTGTTTTGGGTGAATCTGCTTTACTTCCTTGCCTTTGTGGAGCACTCTCTGTGTTAGGAGATTTTTGTGGAGTTCAGTATTGCAGTCTCCTAGATTTTCTCCACTTGTTGCTCTTGGGGTGGCCTTTTTATATCCTTAACTTGGGCTATCTGGTTATATTTTGGATTGGTTGTGTATGTTGCTCCTTTCCTTCCAGTTGGCTGATTGAAAGACACTCCTTCTATCCTTTCTCATACACTGTTTTTGAGCTGGTCCTGAAACAGAACCGCCAGTCCAGGCAAAATGAAAAGACCTTCTGAGATATCTTTCTCCTTTAATCCCCCTTGTGACTGCCTATGAATGTGACTATATACCCATACCTTCCAAGGTAACCCCCACTCTTAATCATACCCTCAGCTG
Source organism: Noctilio leporinus (assembly GCA_004026585.1). NCBI lineage: Eukaryota > Metazoa > Chordata > Mammalia > Chiroptera > Noctilionidae > Noctilio > Noctilio leporinus. Next base: position 21,073 of record PVIW01014734.1, read on the forward strand.
CAACTGAGCCAGTCTTAATAGGGATTTAGATATATTAAGACTGTTGTACAAGGGGAAAAAATGATTAAGTTGACTAAAGTATAGATAATTTTGAATTGTGCTAAGGAGTAGCAAAGATAGCAGGGATATGAGAGAGAAAACCAACTTATCTATTCTATAGAAATGAGGAGGAGGAGAATCTTCAAGCTTCAAGTACAAGTGAACATTATAAGCCTATATATCTAGTTGCCACATCTACCTCCCTGTTCACCTTTAATGATCCCTGATTTGTCCAGGTGGAGCCAGAACCTGAGTGCTTTTAGCAGAAAAAAAAATTTTTAAATAAAAAAGAAAGAAAGGGTTTAGGTGTCTGAGGAGGGGAGGAATTCTTAGATTGAAGACTAGGAATGAGTTGTATCAAGAAAGTTAGTAGACTTTAATTCAAGAGTAGGAGGAGGATCTTGGAATTGAGATAGGGGAGGAGTAAAAACATGTGAGTTGGGATACACTATGGTATAAACAGTATTTACTTGAAATGCACTAATTGTGAGGGTTGGAAGTAACTTTTGAGAAGGACACATTAGGGATTAATAGTTCATATAGCTCTCAGTGTAACTCAGGTGCTTGAGTTTAGCAGTGATCCATTTCCTGGGTCTGCCTCTTTTTGTCGATCAAGTCTCTGCAGTCTATAGTCAGGCTGTGTGGTCTTGGAGTGGCAGTGCCTATGGCTGTCATAGTCAGGGCTGATTCTGAGTGCCACTCCCCTGGTAGGCTGCACTTCCAGTAGCCTAGCTGGGTTCCTGCACTGCCTGCATTTTGGGGCCCTCTCTTCTCTCACTGGTTCTGTGTGAAGAACTGCAAACTGCTTATGTGGTATCAATGGCTACTCCTCCCCCTCCAGCTCCTGGAGGAGGTTTCTGCCTGTGATGGGCACCTGACTCCAAGGTGGGGTGGCCTGCAACTTCGTTTGCTCCTGTGATGGCCAGCCTCCCCTTCCAGCCCTTCCATGAGGTAGCCTCTGTCTGCAAAAAGCACCTGGCTCTCAAGGGGGCCTGCAGGGTCACTTGTGGGGGATGGCTAGCCCTCCCTGTCTAGATCTTTGAGGAGGGTTTTCCTGCTGCCTCTGTGATGGGCATCTGGCTCCCCAGGGGGCCTCCAGCCTAGTTTGCCAGTGATGGCTAGCCCTCC
>PVIW01014735.1:0-22236 GCA_004026585.1 Noctilio leporinus
GGGGAAAGGGGTTGGGGGGAGGGGGGAGGCAGAGGCAAGAAAGGGGAGCAGCTTAGACAAGAACCTAGTATAAAGGAACCATGGACATGGACAACAGGTGGGATTGACTTTGTGGGGAATGGGTGGGTGGGGAGGGGGACAGAGGGGAGCAAAAAGGGGATGGATGTAATACAACAACAATAAAATTAAAAAAAAAAAAGAAAAATTTCAGAAACAATTTGTATGCATACAAATTGTTGTCGTTTTGACAATGTACCTTAAAATACTTCTTCAGAGAGCTTAAAATACTTCCTTAAAATACTCACACGTGCTAAAATGAACTCTGATCCACTTTCAACTCATACCAATTAATTCTTAATCCTCCTATTTGTAGATAAAATTGGATCATTACAGAAAGATGGAGTCCATCTTAAATTCTCATTTTCCTCATCCACATTTTGTAAGAAATTTAAATCTTATCAAGTAGGTGTTAACACAAATATTGTTAACTAGTGAATACAAATACTTATATAAATATAACAAGAAAATATAATCCCATACAATTAATTCTGTTGGACAATTTTTAAGTGCCTACAGTTGTCATTATTCTGTATTCCATACAGTGGCATGTACAGAAATTAATAGGACACAGGTGTTCTAGTATTTAGCAAAGAAATAAAAAGAGGGCAGTACATTGTTCAACTTACGGCAAACATGCAAAGTCAGATTGCATTTTGGCCGGGTCTAATTCCTCACAGACTTCCAACAACAATCAATTTGCATGGAATACATCAAGCTGGAAGCAAGGAAATGGAAGGAACTAACTTCACTGTGGTTAGGAAGATTACCATTGGCTATTATGATATAAAGACATGGAGTGGAGACAAGATTAAATAGAAAAGTGAGGTGAAACTATAAAAGAACAGAAAATAAATCAAATATAGTAAAGATAACAGAAAACTTAAATAAAAACGAAGGTGAAATTTTCAGTTTCCTGAGGTCTCAGATAATGGTTGACAAGTCAAGCTTAAATTGTAGTTGTTGGGAAAATTAGATGAATTTTAGAAAAGAAGGAAGCAAAAAGGAAAGAAAAAGAACTAAACAATAAATAAAGTTCCTAGAAGAACTGGAAACGCATCATTCGTTCCAACCACATGACAGTGATGGTTTAACAAAGCCATAGTTTAAGTTCCGTGCACTTAAAAGTCTATAGCCTTTATGTAACAAATAGTTCCCCTGGTTGCTGTGGATTTGGCACTTTCCTCAGCACCTGGGTTAGGGTTTTTTCATTCTATAAATTTATTATTTAAAAATTCTAGTATTGTCAGACATTTTTGTGATATACATCACTGTCATCCCAAATCCCATTAAAGAAAGGTTATTCAACTTTTGATAAATATAAAGAAGGATAATTTTAACAGCATAAGTAAAGTTTTTTGAGCTCAGTTATATTGAGCCTTTCCTCTGAGGGTTTACCCAGTTAGTCTTTGGAACATGACAGGTTATTGGTGGATCAAAACACAAATGAATGTCTGATGAGAGACACATGCTAATTGTTATGTCTCATTAGTAACATGTAAATTGACAGAGTTTCCTTTCACATCATAGCAGTGAGGTGCAAAGCATTATTTTATTTTGTTGGTACACACACTGTGCTATACAGCATTATAGTTTTAAACTAAGTAATCTTTGGCCCAATGTTTAGATATACCAAAAAATGTATACACTATCTAAACTATAGTCTTCATAATGACTTCTATAATATCACCATACATGAAATACTGACTTAAGGCTAGATTTAGTGTTTATATTAATTCTACTTAAAATTTGTTTGATTGAGGCCCTGGCTGGTGGCACAATGGATAAGGCACCAGCCTGCGAACCCAAAGGTTGCTGGTTTGGTTCTCCAATCAGAGCAACATAACCACGTTTCAAGCCAGGTCTCCAGCTGGGTCTATAGCTGGAGGCAGGTGAAAGGCAACCATACATTGATGTCTCTCTCCCTCTCTGCCTCTCTCCTTTCCCCTCTCTCTAAAAATAATAAAATCTTTTAAAAAAATTGAGAGTATATATTTTTTTATGGAATCTTAACCATTGGTGATGGCATGGGTGGACCTAGAGAGTATTGTGCTAAGTGAAATAAATCAGTCAGAGGAAGAGAAATAGCTTATGATTTCACTTACATGTGACATCTAAAGAACAATATAAATGAACAAACAAAATAGAAACATACCCATAGATACAGAAAACAGACTCATGGTTGCCAGATGGGAGGGAAGGTTGGAGGGCTGGGTGAAAAAGTGAAAGGATTAAGTTCAGATTGGTAGTTACGAAATAGTCATGGGGCTGTAAAAGAATATAGTCAATAATATTGTAATTATGTATGGTATCAGTTTGATACTGGAAATATTAAACGAAACATTTTGTAAAGTATATGATTGTCTAGTCACTATGTTGTACACCTGGAACAATACAAAATAATGTTGAATGTAAACTGTATTTGACAAAAAAACTTTGAAAGAGTGTGTCTTTTAAAACCTCTTTTAGGACTTCCCACCAAGATGGAGGTGTAGGTAGACACAGTTTGGTTGGCCTCATACAACCATAAGAAGGATCACAACTAACTTAAAAAAAAAAAAAAGACGCAACCAGAACTGCCAGAAAATAGAACTGTATGGAAGCCCAATAACCAAGGATTTAAAGAAGAAATATTCATCCAGACAAGTAGAAGGGGCAAGGATGGAGAACCAGGGCAGAGAGGATGTGGTGTGACAGAGGCAAGGCAGCAGTTGTGGCAGACGATATGAGCAGTCCCACATTTACATGTGGCGAATAAAAGCCAGGAGGGGCACCTGGGGAGCAGCCTGGGGCTAGGAAAATAAAGCCTCATAGCTTTTAGCTGTGAAAACCAGTGGAAGTTTGCGTGGCAGAAGAAACTTCCCATCTCTCAGGACAGTCTGTTTAGAGGCACCCCCAGTTCTAGAGTTTACGAAAGCCCACCCACTCTGGGAACCATCACCAGGGCAACAGCTAGAGGGGCACCAGTCCCATGCGGAAAGTGGGTGAAGTGACTGGAAAAGGGGTGAGAGCTGAGCTAGCGGTGTTGTTTCCTTCTGGCTCCTCCCTCCCACACAGTACCACAAAATAGTGAAACAAGTAGCCTCAGCACTGACAAATACCTAAGTATCCCTCTGTTTCAGGGGAACAGATGCAGCAGCTCTACCTAATGCACAGAAACAAACAAAGGAGGCTGCTAAATTGAGGAGACAAAGGAATATAGCCCAAATGAAAGAATAGATAAAACCTCCAGAAAAAGAATTAAGCAACAAGGAAATACCCAAACTATCAGATGCAGAGCTCAAAACATTTGGTGATAAGGATGCTCAGAGAAATCATTGAGTACAACAAGGGAAGAAATGAAGGGTACACCAAGTAAAATAAAGAAAAACCCACACAGAACCAATAATGAAAGGAAGGAAGCTGGGGTTCACATCCATGAATTGGAACATGAAGAAATTAGCAGTCAACCAGGACATAATGAAGAAACAAGAATTTTAAAAAATAAAAAGACTCTGGGACATCTCCAAAAGTGCCAACATCTGAATCATAGGGGTGCCAGAAGGGGAAGGAGAAGAACAAGAAATTGAAAACCTATTTGAAAAAAGCAATGAAAGAAAACTTTCCTAATTTGGCGAAGGAAATAGACATACAGAAATAGAAGCACAGAGTCCCAAACAAGATGGACACAAAGAGGACCACGCCAAGACACATCATAATTAAAATACCAAATGCTAAAGATAAAGAGAGAATCTGAAAGCAGCAAGAGAAAAGAAGAAAGTTGTCTACAAAGGAGTTCCCATAAGACTATAAAGTGATTTCTCAAAAGAAACTTTGCAGGCAAGAAGGAGCTGGCAAGGACTATTCAAAGTGATGAAAAGCAAGAATCTACAACAAAGATTACTCTATCCAGCAAAGCTGTCAGTTAGAATGGAAGGGCAGATAAAGTGCTTCCCAGACAGGGTAAAGCTAAAGGAGTTCATCATCAACAAGCCATTATTACATGAAATGTTGAAGGGACTTATTTAAGAAAAAGAAAATCAAAATGAAGAACATTAAAATGACAAACTCACAACTGTCAACAACTGAATCTAAAAAACGAAAACAAACTAAGCAAACAATGAGAACAGGAACAGAATGATAGATATGGAGATCATATGGAGGGTTATCAGTGAAGGGGGGAAGGGGGAGAATGTGGGATAGAGTAGAGGAAGTAAGAAGCAAATTTGATGGGTGCAAAATAGGGGGATGTTAAGCATAGTAAAGGAAATGGAGAAGCCAAAGAACTTACATGCACAACCCATGGACATGAACTAAAGGGGGCGTTGCTGGAGGGAAGGGGTGTGCCATGCAGTGGCAAGCAAGGGAAAAACTGAGACAACTGTAATAGCAGAGTCAATGAAATATACTTTAAAAATAAATAAAAGAGGACATCTAGTTACCTTATCAAAAGCAATTTGAGTAGCATAATTCCCTTCCTGTACTTTCACATTTCCTCTTCAAGCAAATCAAACATGCAATGAAGTAAGGACTCACAAGAAGAAATGCTTAGGAGAAAAGATGATCCGGATCTTATATGGAGATCATATGCCAGGCACCATTAAAATCTCATTAAAATTACATTCACATCTTGATCTCACAATGACTATATGAAGTCAGTTCCCAGGTCTTTTATTTTCAGGTTTGCACCCCTATTCTCCAACTACTTGGTGCACTGATAAAACATTTTATATAATCCCTTATTGACTCTGAATTAATGGGTGTTACATGGACAGGAAGAGAATAACAGGGGAAATTCCACCCTCTTATTATTTTAAAATAATTTTGTCTTCAGGGTGGTAATACTTTTCTTCTGCCTTGGTATTCTTGCTAGTTGTTGAATTTGTTGACACCATTTGCATCTTTAAGTAAAGCAACAGCCACAATGGTTGATGAAACACTGCTAAGGCCTGTGACTGTATTACTAATAAATCCTTTTCTGTTGGAGAAGCTTTCTGTGGAGACCTCATCCTAGAGGTGTGCACCCCTGAGGGTGTTGATGTTTCTCCAACTCACTGGTGCTGCTCATACTTTGTCATCCCCACTATTCTCATTCCAGTCTAAGATTCCCCTGTTGCTTGCCAAGGCCAGCAACCCTAAAGGGTTTCCTGTGATCTCTTTAGTCCACTATAATTAATGTTTCAAACAATAAACATGGTGATATTTATAAAAATGTGAATCAATTATATCATCTTTCTGCCAAAAAACTCTCCAATAGCTTTCTCTAGCAATTTTACTAAAATATCACCATCTTGTGAAATATTTGAACAAAATCTGGCTCCTGTTTACTTCTTGAACTTTGTCTCCTTTCCAGTGGTGGTGTTCTGGGACTGATACTTTCTGGACTGTTAAATAGTCAAGAATGTTGCAAGACGGTGTTATATCATGTTAGTAGCCTGAAATAGACCATGGCGGGAGTGTTCACAGGAATCAGCAAATGCTACAAATTAGGGCTTTTTATTTTTAATTTTTGTATTTATTTAGGAGGATTGGTTGTTAATTATTTACCAGCACACTGCTGTTGCCCTTTCTCTCTGCCTTATTCACCATGTTCCGTTCCACTTAGGGTAAGGCTTTTGTCTAGTCTAACAGCTAGGCTCGCTGACCTTGCTGTGCAGGGTCTTTGGCCTTGCTATCTATCCTCTTTGGCTTCTCCTCCTTTGGACTTTCATATGACTCTGCCTCCTTTTCAACGTTCAAGTCCAAGTCCAAATGTCACCTTCTCTAGAGGCTTTCCATGACTACCTTATTCAAAGGACCACCATTTGTGGCTCTAGTTTCTTTATAACATCAGCTTTATCCCTGCAGCCTAGAGTGATGTGCTCTTGTTTCAGCTTGTATTTAGTTGCAAACCATAGAAAACCAAATAGTAAGGCCTGTTTTTGTCTCACAGATAAAAATTCATGGGGTTGCATGGGTCAAGGCTAGTACAATAGCTCAGTGATGACATCAAGGGCTAAGTTCCTTCATTCTTCCTATTCCACCTTTCTTAGCATGTAACGGTCATTGTCATAATCACAAAATGACTCTTTGACCTTTGGGCACTTTGAGGTATTATAGCTGGTAAGAGAATGGGCAAACAGAAAGGGTGCAAAGACCAAAATGCTGAACACATATGCCAGCAGTTTGTTTATTTAAAAACCTTTCCTGGAAGGAGGCTTGACTTGGGGTGGTGAGTACACAGAGCAATATACAGATGATGTATTCTAGAATTGTACAACTGAAACCCATATAATTTTATTAAACAATGTCACCTCAATAAATTCAATTAAAATAAACAAAAAGCATTCCTGGAAGCCATACCCAGTGACATTTACATTTGCAACAGCTTGGCCAAATTGCAAAAAACATCTAGAAAAAGAGGTGTGTTTGCTTTCTATAGCTTTTGCAGTAGAAGAAAGGAAGAGTTACTATGGTTTCACATGGCTTAGGGTCAAATAATTTATATTGCTTGACATACTATCCAACACATTTTTATGGAATTAATGAGAAATATGCTTTAAGCGATCCAGTTCTCTCTTGGATGAGATCTTCATCCAAGTCTCAGATTTAGATGAGTCACATATTCAGTTTGGCAGTATAAATGTCCATCAAGTTAACCAAAATTTATCATTAGGGAAAGAGATGATATTTGGACTCTTCCAGCTTTCTAGAAGCTCATCTTATTTAAATTGCAATATTTTTGTTGTTTCTAGTTATAGTGTTCAACTCATTTGAAAGAAAATCATTCCAAAATACGTTATCTTACCATCATAGGCAATTGATGATAATTTGATCATTTTTCAATGTGTTATCGATATGAACGCATTAGCTATTCTATAATGTATTGAAGGGTTACCTTCTGGGACTTTGGGCAACATTATGGCAATTTGTCCCAGCTTACAGTGGTTCATGATGCTATACTTTAAAAAATTAATTTGCCCTACCTTTATTGTTTTATTTATAACTCCTTCTCTGCAACACAATAGAGAAATAAATAGAGCATGGGACTGAAGTCAAACACATCTGGTTTTGACTCCTGGCCTGACTGCTTACTAATTGTATAGCCTTGGGCTAGATCATTCATCTTTCTGAGCCTCAGTTGTTGTTGTTGTTTCTTTTTATTTTTCTTTATGTAATGGAAACAGTAGAAATCCTTTCATATATGTACTTGTGAGAATTTTATAAGACCTAGTAAGCACTGAATAAATGATGGCCATCGGCTAGCTTCCCGTGCTCTGGGTCACATGTTAAACTTGCAGTACCTTGGAAAGCATGTACCAGAACCATCTGAGATGGTGACTAAAAGAGCAGATTTCCACTCTCAACCTCTTTTTTTTTAATCTTAATTTTTAGTAAATAGCCTGGGGTTAAATTATTTATGTTAACTAAAATTTGAGAACCATTACTTACAGCTTTCAATCTAAGATTTGTTGGTCAGATTAGCTTAACCTCTGTGAACAGCCTTGGAGAACAAGGGCTGGACATGATTTTAAAAACATGGACTCCTGAGCCATATCCCAAATGCAGCCTGGATTCTAGAGCTACGTTGCCACGATCCAAGTCCTGACTCTACACTTTACTAGCTCTTTCCTTGGAGAAGTCCTTTTTAACACCACAGGTCTCATTTTCCTTTCCTGTAAAATGTGGACGATAACAGTAGCTACCTCATAGTGCTGTTAAGAGAAGGAAAATATTGAGATCAATGCCATACTAAATACTGTATGTGACAGCAGTTGGTAGGAGTGACGTCGTTATTAGAACCTCCAGGGTGTGCCTTGAGAGTCCCTTTCAGTGACTCTTAGCATCACCACACACTCTTAACTCTGAAAGCTCTGAAGGCCCTGATGTTTAGGCCACACCCCAGAGCATTGCAATCAGAAGTATGTATGGAAAGGATCTAGGTATCTGTATTTTAGTTTTATTTCTTTCCCAGGCTCCCAGGTGATTCCAGTGGATAGACAAGGCTGAGAATGGTTCTTCCATAGCATTTAAAAGCTGTGCCAGTGGTTCTGATGATCGGTGAGGACCAACCAAGAGAGGCATACAGCCATGCCTTGTTTTCCCGCAGTTCACTTTATTGCGCTGCTTCGCAGATACTGCTTTTTTTTTTTTTCCCCCAAACTGAAAGCAAGGCCCTTCATCAGCAAAAAGATTATGATTCACTTTATTGTGATACTTGCTTCATTGTAGTGGTCTGAAACCTAACTTGCAAACGTCCAAGGTGTGCCTGCACCAGTAAATGGAATAGGAGTCAATGTTTATTGAGGGAAGAAAGATGAAGAGCTCAGCCTCTGATCAAGAAAGTCTACAGAGCACAGAACTATTATAAAAAGTAATAAATGTTGAAGGAAAAACTGCTAAAAGAAAAGCTGTGATTGGAATGAAAAAAAAAAAAAAACCAAGGCAAGGCGTTTAGAATCACTTAGATTTAGATTCTAAACCTAGATCTGCTATTTGTTAATGAGATACTTACATTCTCTAAAGCCTCAATTTTTTTTCATCCCATAATGTGGATTTTTACTAACCCATTAAGGTTGTTGTAAGGATAAAATGGGTTAGAAGATGTAAAGCTTTTAGCATACAGTGATCCTTGTTTCATAGACATTAAATAAAAGTTTATGGTTGCTTTTAGAAGTGAGAATTAATGGAATGCAGAGTGTAAGAAAGAGTGAGGAGTCTAGGGTAATGCCCAAGTGTTTTGTTTAGATATGGGGATAAACTTTAGTGGTATGAACGGGAAAGTTGACAGACAAGAGGAGTTGGTTTCTGAGATCTTCATGCTTTTGTTGTGTTTGTAAATCGGCCTCCCCAGTCCCCTTATCTAATATTCCTACTAATCGGAGCTATATGACTAAACCCAGACTTCTACATTAGTAACCACAGTTGGTAAAATAGTTTAAGGTAAAATAAGTGTAAGGAAGTTATGAATTAGAACCTTAAGAAAGCTCACAAATAAACTACACAGATTTTATTGCAATAGTTTTAAGAAACGGTAATTTGCTGAACTCAAAGGCTTATTTTGCTGTCTTCCAGATCCGGACCTTGCAGGTGTCTGGCACTTTCACAGAGCTAAAGGGAATCGGGGTGACAGCTAGTGGGGGTGGGGGTGCGGGGTGGAGAGACTGAGCAAAAGGGATAAAGGACTCATGGACATGGACAATGATGATTACTGGGGAAGGGGCAAATAGGGGGACTAAGTGGTAATGGGGAAAATACAAAAAAGATTAAATTAAAAAATAAGAAGAATCATAAATTCTATTTAAAACTGCCATCTTAAGTCTAGTTCATCACTCACCACCTCCAGCCAGGTCTGGGAATGGAGGGACCTAAAAATCACATTTTTTTTCACTTCTGGTTTTTAGACTTCTTTTGACCTTTAGCAACTGCTGGATATCACATAACCTCAAAGTGCTAGGTTCCCTTGTGTGGGTATGAGCAAACTGGTTCAGGCTGAGCTGGGCACTGCTTCTCTGTTCTGTGCCTCTGATCAGATAGGCATAGACAGCAGGCGAGTCACCAAGTCCATTGCCTCTGTGACCAGGAAGGAGATTCTTATCTCCCTTCTTGTAGGCATTCCCAATGGCTTATGGCGAGTTCTGTTGGAACACTTCTCATTCATTTGATGGAAGGGAGGCAAAAGACCTAGTACTCTGTCCCAAGTTAGTGATTTAGCAGTTCCCCATGAATTTTCTTTCATCTTACAATGTGTCTTCATAAGAATTAGAAATGACCTATGGCACCCTGTAACAGAGCTGACCTGGCTTCATGGGGTGTGTCTGGTTTCTTTGATGGCTCTTTTTTAAACACTCTTTCTCAAATTTGGATGGTGGTAGGACTTATCTGGAAGCTTTAAAAAAAAACAAAAACCCTGATCAGCCCTGGCTGGTGGGACAGTGGATAAGACACCAGCCTGCGAACCCAAAGGTTGCAGGTTCGGTTCCCCAGCCAGGGCACATAACCAGGTTGCAAGCCAGGTCTCCAGCCAGGTCCGTAGCTGGAGGCAGGTGAAAGGCAATCATACATGGATGTCTCTCTCCCTCTCTGCCTCTCTCCCTACCCTTCTCTCTAAAAATAAAAAATAAAATCTTAAAAAAAGAAAAAAGAAAGAGAAAAAGAAAACGACTAGATCTTCTGGAAATTGTGATTTAATTGCTCTGGAGCAGCAGGCTGGTTTAAATAAGCCACAACTAAATCTCATGAGTAGTCTTTGTTCAAGAATACTGGTTTAAATTGTGGGTGGGAATTAACACTAATTACTTTTATGAATAATTCCGAGATTCCTAAAAGAATCTCATTCAGCATCCTGTTAATAAGATGTTAAAAAATAACAGAAAGCACAAGCGTTCCTGTAATGCTGGCGCTGAAAGAAACCTGAAAGATCATTCTGCTTTTTCTCCAAATGGCCCCTGGGAATCAACAGCTTCAGAATCACCAAGCATTTGTTGAAGAGGTAAATCTTTGAGCCTTCTTCTCACACCTCCTGAATTAATCTTTCTAGAGTGGAGTTGAGGCCTCAGGAACCTACATTTTAATAAGTTCATCCAGATTATTCTTGGGCACATTCATGATTTAGAAACATCAGTCTGTACTGGGGCTTCTCAACCCTGACTGCATATTACAATCACATAGAGGCTATAAAAATAGCCGTGCCAACTAGGCCAGTGCTTCTCAACCTTGGCTGAACTTGAGCATCACCTGGAGGGCTTTAAAAATCCTCATGCCCCACCCTGTGACAATCACAGCAGAGACTCTGGGGGTGGAAAGCAGTCATCTATGGTTTTTAATGCTCCCCAGGTGATACCACTGGTGAGAACCACTGTTCTGAATATTCTGGTTCAGTTTGTTTGGGGTAGGTCTGAGGCATTAACAATTTCTAAATGCACCCCAGATCATTTTAATATTCACCCACGGTTGAAAACTCAAGAATATCAGCTTTTCAGCTTTTCTGAACTTTCCCCCTGTGTAGTTACTCAGTAATACCCTTTACTTCCAGATTTAGGCTTGCCCCACACCAGACCCAGGCTAGTTTTAACCAAGGCTGCTGGTCTGATCTCATGAAAAGTTATGTGTCCACCTAGATATGGATCTCTAACCCTGCCTCCCTGAGCCAGTCTCATTCGTAAATCTATCATTCATTCAACTAGTATTTGTTAAGTACTCTGCAATGAACTATGGATACAGTGACAAACTTTTGTCCCTGACAGGTCAAGTAGCTTATAGATTTGCAATGGTAGCTTTTATTTTGTAAACAAGTATTGCAGAGAGTGGTAATTGTTACAGTGCGTGAGTGAACAAAGACCTGTAGGAATACAGATAGGACAGCCACTAAATATGCCTTGGACAACCAGGGAGACATATTTAAGGAGATGCCCCTTAGGTATGTCTTCCTACGTGACCTAAAACACCTTCCATGATGTGATCTGTCTCTGCTTCCTCTCTTGCTATTCTTGCCCTGGTTTCAGCTTCAGCCATCCTGAATTCCTCTCTGTTCTCTGAAAGCCCGCACTCTCTTGACAAGACTAAAATCAGCATTTATTTTTCTGGAACATTCTACACACTTTCCCCACCTGCACCTCCTACCTAGACTCTGTTTAGCTGTTGTTACTGCCACAAAGAGGTCTTGACTTCACGTATGATGATAAATGTCATTGTTGTACATTCGAGCACTGACTAGTAGCAGTTCTTTTATAGCAAATGCCCACTTTACATCGTGTCTGTGATCCCTCAAATCTGCCAATTCCATGAAAGCAAGAGTAGCTTGCTGTCTCCTTTACTGCTGTGTGTCCCATGCACAACACAGTTGCTGGCACACGGACATAAATGAATGGATTGCATTCCCAGGACAGGGCATGATGGGTGCAGAGCCATAGAGGCATGGCATTCTGTGCCATGTCCTGGAATAACAAAAGTTTTGAATGGCCAAAGTATAAGATGGGCAAAAGGAGGTTTCTAGAGATGAGTCAGAAGAGGCCAGTCATTAAGAGCCTTGTGTGGAACCCTAAGTGGTCTGAACTTCACCCTGTAAGCAGTGGAAAGCCAGAAATGGTTTTACGTGGGGGGTATAATAATGAGGTTTATCATGCAGCACAATCATCTGGAAGCAGTGTGGAGGATGGGCCGAAAAAAGAAAAGATTAATGTAAAAAACAGTTAGATGTTCCAGTACTACAGGTAAAAAATAATGAAGGTTTCCCTAAAGTAACGAAGCAAAGAGGCTCCATTCAAAATGCATTTTTGAGGTAAAGTCTATAGTACTTGCTGACTAACTGCTGACCTTGAACATCACCTGGAAGGTAATGTGAATGTGAAAGATGATACCATCCCTAGCATTGAAGATAGGTTGGGGATGCTATCACGAAAATATGGAGCAAAGGAAGAAGAGCTAGTTTCAGGACTAAAAAAAAGCTCATTTTTAAATAGAGTTTCATATCTCTGAGGATATCTAGGTGTAGAGTCTTGTGTGTAATTAAAAATGCATACAATCCTTAGCTTAATACCTTACTGATTGTGAATGTGGCTGGTATTGCCCAATCGACTTCTGGCTTATATACAGAAAGACAGGTTTTTGAAATTGGCAGTATCATACTGCTTTCATGATTTGTTGGGGTTTTTTGGGGGGTGGGGACAAGGCATGATTGGCAATAAGTCAAGGGAAAAAATCTTTAGTTAAGTCACTTATTGGTTACATTCTTTGCTTAGTGATATACACCTGTGATAACCCCACCTGAATCCTGAGGTTGTAACAGTTTTATGTAGCTATGCTGTTTATTCCTTTCTCATCTGATAGTGAGTTCAGAAACGAAGTGCTTTGTTAAACTTAATACAATGTCTAATAGGAACACAAATTGGTGGGTGGATGGAAGGATGCATAGATGGATGGATAAATTTATAATCTAATGGCAGGGATATAGAATATTTTTTGGAACTAATCACTTAGGAATTGAAAACCTCTATACGTAAATGCCTAAGTGACTTTTCAGTGACTTACTGACTACACAGGTAGGAAAGATTACCGTAGGTGTTTTTTAAATGGCATTTCATCATATCATGTTCTCTTGGCAATGCAAAACCAACCTGAAAACTTTAAAGCTATGGCTATAAAAAAAAACCTATGTTTCTTGATACATTAACCTTTTATATTGTCAAGTGAAAGAGAAGTATTTAAATTAATTGTTATTAAATTTTTTTTTTGCTTGGTACTGTTCTAGAAGCTGGTAGGTGAGTACATGACCAGATTTTTATTTTAGGAAGATAACTTTGTGAACCATATGAAAAGGCTGCAGGAGAAAAATAAATGATTCCAGTTGGATAGAGGAGAGATGATGGTGAGGATCTGGAATAGTGCAATGTCAGTGATTTGGAGAAGCCCATTAATTAATTTATTTTCAAATATTTATTAACTGTATGATATTAAACTCTGAGGATTTGGTGATGACCAAACCAGATAAATTCCTACCCTTTAAAAGTTTATAGATCAGTTTAAGAGATGCACATTAATCAAATCATTATACTAATAAATGTGAAATTGCAGATATGATTAATGTGATAAGATTAAGGAAAAGTCCAACTGAAAAAAAATCTCAGAAGTAAAAAATTGCAGGACACAGTTGGTTATTGGGGTATCAGATAAATGAAAGACATGTTTCCTGATCCTTTTTCTGAAAGAATATTCAAATTGATTTGTGTAACAAAAATATACATGAAATGACATCAAAAAAGATGTATGCAGTGACTTATTGTGTAAAAGATTAGGTCAATAAACGAAATGGTAAATTTTGAATTTACGGTTAATTCCACTTAGTTTTCATTGTTACTATTCAGTTGGAATAATGGTACTTTGCTGATGACACACAGTTCACTCCACATCTTTCCCTTTTGATTTTTTGTTTTCATTTAGATGTTGCCAGAGCCATTGAATTACTGGAAAAACTACAGGAATCTGGAGAAGTACCAGTGCACAAGCTACAATCTCTTAAAAAAGTGCTTCAGAGTGAGTTTTGTACTGCCATTCGAGAGGTACGACACTAAGATTCTGTTATCTACATTCAGCCATACGTCTTCTGAATGGAGAACATGTACTTTCCACATGGATAGTTGAAATAGTTAAGATTGGAACTACATCTTTGCCTTCTGTTTTTAGCTCCTTGGACAGATGATAAAATATAATTTAGTCTGCTAAATCCTTAAATTAGATCCAGTCAGAATTTATACATTCATATAAAACCAAATGTTGATCTTATGGTACCAGTAAAGTTAGTTTCTGCCTTATTAGCAGGTAACTATTACATGAGTTTAAACTAGTTAGTGGTCAGGTGAAGCCATCTGGAAATTCACTTAGATATAATCATTATTAACGAGGGCTGAGAGTTCCTTAAAAGAACTTTTGGCCAAATCTGAAAGAGTAACTTCCTCCTGACTAAAGTTTTAATTGCCCAAACATGACTGACTAGTGTAGCAGTTTCCAACCTTTTCCACCTCCTGGCATACATGAACCAATTCTACAAATTCTGCTGCACACCAAAGATATGTATTTTTCCCATCTGACAGAAAAATGGGTATAATTTTTATTGACTTACGAAAAATAATAATAATTACCTACTTCTTTTGCTCCAAAATGACTTAAAAAAAAATTCAGGTGCCTATACTTGTATATATAGATTTCTGGTACCAAGAATTAACCAATCAAATACAACCTTATTATGAAATGTGAGAAGTAAGATATAACTTTATTATATGCCCTATATATTTATGATTCAAGATAGGGCAATTGCACTGGATGGATCTTGTTATGTTGGCTGCTATCATTTTAAACATTTGACAGTCTAAGGAAAAAGAGGTCAGTGCCCCTGACTAAATGGCCAGGTGTTGCACATTTGTTTTAAAAATTCTTGAGGCACATTGGTTGAAAATTGCTGGTCTAGTGCAATAATAGTCTGAATTGGCTGATACACCCTTCGAACAGATATTTGCCATGCTTTCCTGGCTAATGGTTTTAAGATTCCTAAAGTGAAACAAGTGCATAGTAATAATTTTCTGAATTTTATATTGACTTGTGTTGGAATTGACTTGCCAACTAATGAACTTAATTGTTTAAAAAAGAGTTCACTTGAGAGATATATGCGACATGCTTTTTGAATAAAATATTCCAGAAGCCTATCACCTGTTCCCCATCGGGTACTAAGTAATAATTTCTTAATTAGAACCTAAAATCCATAACTTCAACATACTTGCCTTGCTAGAAGTCCCTAATAATGAATTACCTGCCAGAGAGTGGAACATAATGACTACCTGGAGAGTTTGTTATAGCAGAAGGCATACACCTCTCAAGAAATGTTTGTATCCACCTCCCCCATTGCAACTCTGCTTTCCACTAATGCACATTCTTTTACCACAACAATGCAAGTTTATGTGTCTTATCACTAGGTGGGAAAAACTCAGCTCACTAAGGTGCAAACATACAAAACCTCTCTCACTATAGATTTAACCTGTAGCCTCCCCAATGTGACTACACACTGCTGAAGTTTGATTTAGACTGTACCTGTACTAAATATTTATTATATGAAGTTGTTGACTATTTTTTCTTTATGATGAACACAACTTGAGTAAATAACCATAATTGTATCTCCAAGTTTTAATTTAATATAAATTTGGCCAAAGGCTGCAAGAAAACTTCTCAAAGTGTATGAATTCTGGGCCACTGGCTGCTCTGTGGGAAAGGTGTAAGATGTGTGGAAACCGCATGGGTCTCCTCTTGGTTAAACTCCAGTAGTCACTCTGTAGACCAAGGTAAAATCCCCTATTCACCCCTTCCTTCACAGATTGCTACTTACCTGAAATTGAGTGGCCAACTTTTCATTTATAGATATTCTGTCTCATCTTCTACTTTCCACAGGACTAACTAAAGGATAAGGCACATCAAATGTGTATCTCTGCCCACTGGGAATTAGGCTTATGATCAATGCAAAGTCTCTACCTTCATGGAACTTGCATTCTGTTGAGAAAATGATGGTAAATAAACATGCAGTACAATGTCAGAGAGTGACACACTATAGAGATAAGTAAAGCAGGATTAGGGGAGTAGGAGTAAAGTGCTATTAAGTTAGGGTAAAAAGAAAATAGCCTTCTTGAAGTAATGGAACAAGTCACAAGGGTTATAGCATTTCAGTCACAGGGGACCACAACTGCAAAACCCAAAAGCAAAAATGATCTTAGCCCTTGGAAGGAAAATCCCAAAATTTAGAATGTCTGCAGTGAATAAGTGAGGTAGGCTACCTAGAAACAGCTGGGGAGCAGATTATGTAAAGCATAGCAGGCTATGGTAAGAGCATTGGATTTCATTCTAACCATGATAGACGATCCTCAGAGTGTTTTGACCTGACCTGATTAGATTTTAAAAGGACTCTGACTGCTGTGAAAATACAAGTGTGTGTGCAGGAATAGAAATAAGGGAATCCAGTGATAAAGGGATGAGTAGATCAAGTGAGAGATGAGAGGCTGGCAGTCTGGATGAAGGTGCCAACAGTGCAAGTAGTGGGAAGTTGTCAGATTCAATATACATATTTTTGAGGGTAAGGCCAGCAGAAATTGTTGATGCATTTGCACTAAGGATGAGACAATTCCCAATTGGTTCTTAGGTTTGGGCTTGAACAACTGGATGAATGGTGATGTAACAGATGGGAATCTTAAGTGGGAATCAGGTTTGGAAAAGACTACCCAAAGGTTCTGTTAGAGCATAGTAAATTTCAGACATCCAAGTAGAGGTGTCTAGCTGGTACCTAAGTCTGAAGCTCATAGAAGAAGTTGGGTCTGAAGGTTTAATTGTGGTAGAGACATCTGTTCAAATCATCACGTAGAACTTTTTCTTTAAAGAGTTTGTTAAGGAAAAAAAAATGAGAATAGAAGAAAATAAATATGGAGATTTTATATAGGAATTATTATTTTAATATATTTTATTGATTATGCTATTACTATTGTCACAATTATTCCCCCTTTGCTCTTCTCTACCTGGTACCCTACCACTTCCTCTGCAATCCCACCCCAGTTAGTTCATGTCATGGGTTATGCATATAAATTCTTTGATACCTTCACTTCCTATATTGTTCCGTACCTATCAATTTGTACTTCTTAATGCCTGCACCTTTTCCCCCATTCTCCCCTTTACTCTACACAACTGATAACTGTCTAGATGATCTCCATATCTATGATTCTGTTTCTGTTCTGTTTGCTTAGTTTGTTTTTTAGATTCAGTTGTTGAGAGTTGTGAATTTATTGCCATTTTAATATTCATAGTTTTGATCTTCTGTTTTTTAAATAACTTTTTTAAACATTTCATGTAAAAATGGCTTGATGACAATGAACTCCTTTAGCTCTACCTTGCCTAGGAAGCATTTTTTCTGGCTTTCGTTCTAAATGATAGCTTTGCTGGATAATTGGGGTTGTAGGTCTTCACTTTTCATTACTTTGAATACTCCTTGCCAGTCTCTTCTAGCCTGCAAAGTTTTCTTTTGAGAAATCAGTTGACAATCTTAGGGGAACTCCTTTGTAGGTAACTATTTGCTTTTGTCTTGCTGCTTGTAAGATTCTATTTTTATCTTTAACCTTCGTCATTTTAATTATGATGTATCTTGGTGTGGTCCTCATTGGGTCCATCTTGTTTGAGACTCTGTGTGCTTTCTGGACTTATCTATTTCCTTCATTAAATTAAGGAAGTTTTCTTTCATTCTTTTTTCTGATAAGTTTTAAATTTCTTGCTCTTTCTCTTCTTCTTCCAGCACACCTGTGATTTGAATGTTGGCACATTTAAAGTTGTTCCAGAGGCTCCTTAACCTAGCTTTGTTTCCTTGAATACTCTTTCCTACTTGATATTCTGATTGGTTGTTTTTTGGTCCTTTATCTTCCAAGTCATTGATTTGATTCTCGGTTTCATCTACCACACTGTTGATTCCCAGTAAATTTTTCTTTATTTCACTCAGTGTAACCTTCATTTCTGCCTGGTATTTTTTTATGCTGTTGAAATACCCAGTGAGTTCCTTGAGCATCCTAATAGCCAGTGTTTTGAACCCTTCATATGATGGTTTGCTTATTGCCACTTTGTTTAGTTCTTTTTCTGGAATTCTTCTTTCATTTGGGCCATGTTTTTTGTTGTTGTTGTTGTTGTTGTTGTTGTTGTTGTTTTTTGGGCTTCTCATTCTGGCAGCCTTCCTGTGTTTGTTTCTATGTATTAGGTAGAGCTTCTTTGACTCCCTGTCTTAGTAGTGTGGCCTATTATAGAAAAGCACTCTGATAAATTGGATGAGGCTGAGCCTTTGGTAATCACCAAAGTGGGGCAAACCATGCGAACCAGGTTGATGTAGTCTTAGATATGGTGCTGGTGCTCTGCAGCTCTGTATGTGAGGGTTCAGAAAGGGGATAGTGTGTTGCCTGGCCTCTGGAGTTTTGTCTGGGAAGAAGAGCTGTCACCCACCACTTGTCCTGATGCCAGACACTTCAGTTTTTTCCTGTATGCCACTGGTGCTTGTCTAGCTGCTTTCATAGTGCTGGAGCATTGAGGGAGTAAACCTGCATAAGTTTGCCATGGGCACTTTAAGAGGAGACATTTGAGAATCCCAGTTTTTTCCACTGCCCCAACACCCACTGGTTTTTACAGCTAGAAGTTATGGGGACTTATCTTCTTGGCACTGGAACCCTTGTCTGGGTGGTTGATATGGGGCTTGGATACTTCACTCTTGAGGTATCCCTCCCAGTTTCTGTTTATTATGGGTGGATGTGGGACCACTCATTCTGCTTTTCCATTCCTTCTACCTGTCTTTATGACTTCTTTAATTCCCTGGTTGTCAGACTTCCACACAGCTCAATTTTCTGACAGTTCTGGGTGATAATTGTAGTTTAGTTGTCACTTTTGCTGTGGTTGTGTGAGGAGGTGAGCTATGTTTACCTATGCCTCCATCTTACCAGAATTTCAGGAATTATAAATATACCTTAGAAGCCCTGTCAGTGCTAAAGGATGGTATATGCAACATTAGTTAGTGGTCAGTGGAAATCTGTAATGGAACTAGAGGCAGACCAAAAATTTATCTACCTTACATTTAAAAAGGATCGACTAATAATATTAATTTTATATTTAGTGTAACATCCTTATAATAATTTTATTCTAAAGGCAATGAATGTTATATAGAAATCATTATCGTGACTTTATCTTGGCTAATATTTCACACAAGTTGTATGGTATTATTTACTTTTTAAGTTAAGCATTTTATTATTAACTGGGAAGTAATGGTAAATGTAGCAATAGGATACAACAATTCTGAATCACAAAATAATATCATTAATCCATATAGTCAAAAGTTTTTAAATAAAGCATAAAATATGAATACATGTTGTCAGGCAGGTGAATCCACAGGCCAATAAAGAAAAGTGCACCCACAGTTAACGTCCTATTCAACAAGACAGGGATGTCTCCTTTCACCACTCTTATTCAACATGATAGTGGAAGTCCTAGCCACAGCAGTCAGACAAGATGAAAAAGTAAAAAAGCCTTGGCCAATGTGGCTCAGTTGGTTGGGCATCATCCTGTAAACTGAAAGGTTGTGAGTTTGATTCTCGGGCAGGGTACGTGCCTGGGTTGCAGGTTCGGTCTCCAGTAGGGGAGTGAATAAGAGATTACAGATCAACATATCTCTTTCACATCAGTGTTTCTCTCCTTCTCTTTCTCCATTCTTTCCCCTCCATCTAAAATAAATAAGCATATCCTTGGGTGAGAAAATCAAATAAATGGCTCCTAAATTAGACAGGAAATAGTAAACTGTCATTATTTGCAGATAACATGATACTGTATGTAGAGAACTTTAAAGACTGAACCAAAACAGAAAAAAAAAAAAAACCCAAAAAACCCAAAACGAACTACTAGAACTGCTAATAAATAAATTCAGGAAAGTAGCAAATACAAAATAGATATTCAGAAATCAGTTGCATTTTTATACACCAATAATGAGCTATCAGAAAGGGAAACTAAGAAAACTATCTTATTTGCTATTGCAACAAAAAATATTGCAACCTAGGAATAAATTTAACCAAGGATGTAAAAGGCCTGTATTCAGAAAATTATAAAAATTGAAGAAATTGAAGAAAGTATAAATAGGTAGAAGCATATACCATCTTCATGGATAGGAAGAATTAACATCATTAAAACATCCATATTACCCGAATCAATCTATAGCTTCAATGCAATTTCTATCATGATACTAATGGCATATTTCACAAAGCTAGAACAACTATTCCAAAAATTTATATGGAACCACAAAAGACCCCAAATACTCACAGCAGTCTTGAGAAAGAGAACAAAGTTGGAGGAATCCATGCTACCTGGTACCAAACTCATCTACAAGTAGTAATAAAACAACATGATACTGGCATTAAAACTGACATATAGATCACTGGAACAGATTAGAGAGCCCAGAAATAAACCCACATTTTTATGGTCAGTTAATATTTGACAAAAGAGGCAAGAACATACAATGGGGTGAGGGCAGTCTTTTCACCATACACAAAAATAAACTCAAACTGGATTAAAGACTTGAAACCAGAAAAACCATGGAAGAAAACAGGCAGTAAAATCTGAGACATTTCTTGTAGCAATATATTCTTTTTATATCTTCTTGAGCTAGGAAAATGAAAGGAAAAAAAAAAAAAACCCAACAAATAGGACTACATCAAACTAAAAGTTTTTTCACAACAAAGGAAATTACCAACAAACTGAAAAGGCAGCCCACTGAACAGGAGAACATATTGGCCAATGATACATTTGGTAGGGTGTTAATATCTAAAATTTATAAAGACCTTATACAACTCAATGCCAAAAAAGAAACAATCTAATTAAAAATTTTGCAAAGGACCTGAATAGACATTTCTTTAAAGGGAACCATCATGCACTATTGGTAGGAATGGCAGATTGGTGCAGCCACTGTGTAAAGCAGTATGAAGTTTTCTCAAAAAATTAAAAATGGAACTGCCTTATGATTCAGCAATCCCACTTCTAGGAACATATCTGAAGAAACCCAAAGTACTAAAAAGAATGTATGCACCCTTGTGTTCGTTGCAGTGTTGTTTACAATAGCCAATATTTAGAAGCAGCTCTAGTGCCCATCAGTAGATGAATAGAGAAAAAGGATGTGGTATATTTACATAGTGGAATACTACTGGGCCACAAAATAGAATGATAGCTTACCTTTGTGAAAGCATAGATGGACCTGGAGAATATTATGCTAAGTGAATTAAGCCAATCAAAGGCAAATACAATATGATTTTATTTATATGTGGAATCTCATGAACAAAACTAGCTGACAAAGCAGAAACAGACTCATAGATACAGAGAACAAACTGACAGCTGTCAGGGGGATTGGGGATTAGAAAACATGATAAAAAGGGTGAAGGAATTAAGGGAAAAAATTCATAAACACAGACCACAATATGGTGATTACCAGAGGGAAAGGGGGATTAGTGCAGATAGAAGAGGGAAATGGGGAATAAATGATGACAGAGGGCAGGGAGGAAGGAAGGGAGAAAGAAGCATCAGTGTATGGTTACCTTTCACCTGCCTCCAGCCACAGACCTGGCTGAAACCTGGCTTGCAACCTGGTTATGTGCCCTGACTGGGAATTGAACCAGTGACCTTTGGGTTAGCAGGCCGGCGCCAATCCACTGAGCCACACCAGCCAGGGCCTACAGCTGATGTATTTTAGAATTGTACACTTGGAACTATGTAATGTAATAACCAATGTCACCCCCAATAAATTTTTTTTTTTTTAAGATTTTATTTCATTATTTCTAGAAAGAGGGGAAGGGAGAGAGGCAGAGAGGGAGAGAAACATCAGTGTATGGTTGCGTTTCACCTGCCTCCAGCCACAGACCTGACTGGAGACCTGGTTTGCAACCTGATTATGTGCCCTGGCTGGAGAATCGAACCTGTGACTTTAAAATTTTAAAAGAGGGAGGGAAGATGGCGACAGAGTAGAGAGCAGTGCTGATGGTGTTCTCAAGTACCAAAGCAGCTAGAGGACAGGATAAGGAGCGTGAGACGTCTTCAGGACCCTAGGGATTGGAACGGACAGCATCTGGACACAGGGGAGCAGAGCCCAGAGGCAGAGGAGGCCAGCGGGACAGTAGGTGAGGCGTTCCCGACCGA
>PVIW01014736.1:0-22234 GCA_004026585.1 Noctilio leporinus
ACCACTGAAGGCCTATTCACTGTATTCATATATTTGGTTCCGTTTTGCTTGTTGTTAGTTTTGTTCATTATTGTCCTGTAATGGGTGAGATCATATGATATTTGTCCTTCACTGACTGGCTTATTTCACTGAGCATAATACTCTCCAGTTCCATCCATGTTGTTGCAAAGGGTACAAGTTCCTTCCTTCTTTCTGCTATATAGAATTCCATTGTGTAAATGTACCAAAGTTTTTTGATTCAATCATCCACTGATGGGCACTTAGGCTGTTTCCAGCACTTGGCTATTGTAAATAGTGCTGCTATGAACATAGGTGTACATAGGTTCTTATGAATTGGTGTTTCAGGATTCTTCAGGTATAGTCCTAGTAGTGGAATTGCTGGATCAAAAGGCAGTTCCATTATTAGATTTTTAAGGAAACTCCATACTGTTTTCCATAGTGGCTGCACCAGCCTGCATTCCCACCAACAGTGCACCGGGGTTCGCTTTTCCTCACATCCTCACCAGTACTTGTTGTTTCTTTATTGTTGATGTCTGCCATTCTGACAGGTGTGAGGTGGTATCTTATTGTGGTTTTAATTTGCATCTCTCTGTTGGCTAGTGATGTTGAGTATTCTTTCATATGTCTTTGGGCCCATTGTATGTCTTCCTCAGAGAGTTGTCTGTTCAGGTCCTTTGGCTATTTTTTAATTGGGGTATCTGTCTCCCTGGTGTTGAGTCACATAAGTTCTTTATATGTTTTGGAGATCAATCCCTTGTCTGAGGTATTACTGGCAAATGTGTTTTCCCATACAGTTGGTTCCCTTTGAATTTTGCTGGTGTTTTCTTTAGCCGAATAGAAACTTTTCAGTTTGATATAGTCTCATTTGTTTATTTGTTCTTTTATTTCCTCTGCCCTTGGTGAAGTATCAGTAAACATATTTCTGTGTAGAATATCAAAAGTTTTACTGCCTATATTTTTCTCTAGGACCTTTATGGTGGCATGCTTATGTTTAAGTCTTTTGTCCATCTTAAGTTTATTCTGGTGTATGGTATAATTTGGTGGTCTAGTTTTACTTTTTCTCATGTTGCTGTCCAGTCTTCCCAACACCACTTGTTGAAGAGACTCTTTTTACTCCATTTGATGATCTTTCCTCTTTAGTCAAATATTTATTGACCATAGAGTCCTGGGTTAATTTCTGGGCTCTCTATTCTGTTCCATTAACCTATATGTCTATTCTTATGCCAGTATCAGACTATTTTGATGACAGTAGCCTTGTAGTATAGTTTGGTGTCCAGTATTGTGAGTCCTCCTACCTTGTTCTTCTTTCTCAAGATTGCTGTGGCTATTGGTGGGTGTTTTTGGCTTCATATAAATTTCTGAAGTATTTTTTCTATCTCTGTGAAATATGTCATTGGTATTTTAATTGGGATTGCATTGAATCTATATTGCTTTGGGTAGTATGAACATTTTAATGATGTTAATTTTTCTCATCCATGAACATGATATATGTTTCCATTTGTTCATATCTTCCTTAATTTCTTTCTTCAATGTTCTGTAGTTTTCTAAGTACAGGTCTTTCACCCCCTTGTATTCCTAAGTATTTTATTTTTCTTGTTGCTATAGTAAATGGGATTTGTTTTCTGGCTTCTATCTCTGATGTTTCAATGTTGGTATACAGAAATGTTTTTGATTTTTGGATATTGAATTTACATCCAGGTATCTTGTGAAATTAGCTTATTAGGTCGAGTAGGTTTTCGGTAGAGTCTGTTGGGTTTTGTATGTACACTATCATGTCATCTGTAAATGATGATACTTTTACTTCCTCCCTTCCAATTTGAATACCTTTGATTCTTTTTTTCTTTTTTTGTCTGATTGCTATGGCTAGAACTTCCAAAACTATATTGAATAGAAGTGGAGAGAATGGACAGACTTGTCTTATTTCTGATCTTAGGGGGAAAGCTTTTAGTTTTCATCCATTGAGTAAGATGTTGGCTTCAGGTTTTTCATATATAGCCATTATTATGTTGAGATATACTCCCTCTATTCTCATTTTGCTGAGGGTTTCCATCATAAATGTTTGCCATACTTTATCAAATGCTTTTTCAGCATCTATTGATATGATCACATGGTTTTTATCTTTCATTTTGTTTATGTGATGTATCACATTTATTGATTTGGGAATGTTGTGCCATCCTTGCATCCCTGGAATGAAACCCACTTGATCATGGTTTATGATCTTTTTAATGTATAGCTGGATCTGGTTGGCCAATATTTTGTTAAGAATCTTAACATCTATGATCATCAGAGATATTGGCCTATAGTTTTCTTTCTTAGTTGTGTCTTGTCCTGGTTTTGGGATTAGAATAATATCGGCCTCATAGAAAGAGTTTGGGAGTCTTCCCTCTTCCTGGATTTTTGGAATAAGTTGAAAGGATAGGACTTGGTTCTATTTTAAATGTTAAGTAGACTTCACCTATGTAGCCATCTGGTATGGGGCTCTTGTGCTTTGGGAGATTTTGGATTACTTCTTCAATTTCACTAGTTGTTATTGGTCTATTCAGGATTTCTGTTTCTTCTGGATTCAGTTTTGGTAGATTAGACATTTCCAGAAATGTGTCCATTTCACCCAGGTTGTCATATTTCTTGTCATATTGTTGTTTGTAGTAATTTCTTACAATCGTTTGTATTTCTGAAGTATCAGTTGTGATTTCTTTTCTGTCATTTCTGATTCTATTTAGGTCCTCTCTTTTTCTTGATGAGTCTGGTTAAAGGTTTGTTAATTTGTTAATTTTTTCAAAGAACCAGCTCTTGGACTTAATGATTCTTCGTATTATAGTTTTCATCTCTAAGTTATTGAATTCTACTCTGATCTTGATGATTTCCTTCCTTTTACTTCCTCTGGGCTTTGTTTGTTGTTGCTCCTCTAGTTCTGGCATCTGTATGGTTAGGTTGTTTGTAGAAGCTTCTTCTATCCTTTCTAGATAGGCCTGTATTGCTACGAATTTCCCTGAGGACTGCCTTTGCTGTGTCCCATAGGTTTTGGGCTGTTTGTGTATTCATTGTCATTTGTTTCCAGAAACTTGTTGATTTCATCTTTGATCTCATTGTTAACAAATTTCTTACTTAAAGATGTGTTATTCAGTTTTCATGAGTTAGAGTGTTTTTGCTTTTTTTCCCTTGAGGTTGGTTTCTAGTTTCAATCCATTGTGATGTGAGAAGATGCTTAGTATGATTTCAATTTTCCTGTATTTGTGAAGGCTTGTCTAGTGACCTACCATATGGTCTGTCTTAGAGAATGTTCCATGTTCATTTAAAAGACTGTCTATTTTGCTTCTTTGGGGTGAAAGGTTCTATTTCTGTTTTTTTTTTTCCCCTAAGCACAACATTTATTTATTTATTTATTTATTTATTTATTTATTTGTATTAATATATTTTATTTATTTTGCTATTAGAGTTGTCCCAGTTTTTCCCCCTTTGCCTCCCTCCACCCAGTTCTCCATTTCCTCCAGCAATGTCCCCACCTTTGGTTCATGTCCATGAGTCATGCATATAAGTTCTTTGGCTTCTCTATTTCCTGTGTTCTTTTTAACATCCCCCTGCCTATTCTGTAACCACCAATGTGTACTTTTTCTTTTTTTCTTCCACATCTCTATAATTCACCATTTAATTATTGCCTTCTGTCAGCTTCTCAAATTATATTAATACAAAGTTTTCTTTTCATTATTCCAAAACACCTACATTACTTCATTTGTTTAAAGAATTACTCTTTTAAGTAATATGAATTGCAATATTAACAAACACATGAAAAAATACATTAACACTCATACATATTTTTAATCTATTTTTTTTATTTTTAAATTTTCATTATTTTTAGAAAGAGGGGATGGGAGAGAGGCAGAGAGGGAGAGAGATATCAATGTATGGATGCGTTTCACCTGCCTCCAGCCACAGACCTGGCTGGAGACCTGGTTTGCAACCTTGCTATGTGCCCTGGATGGGGAATTGAACCTGCGACCTCTGGGTTTGCAGGCCGGCGCTTTGTCCACTGTGCTACCAGCCAGGACATACATATTTTTATACATGTTTAAAGAACATACTCGATTTTGAAGAGTTAATACAAAACATTTTAAATATGCCAACAGCTTACATAATTATTACATGTTAAATCATAGTGTTTAAGATATACTGTTGCAAAATTAAACAGATTTTTCCTTCTTTATTACTTATTTTATTCTGGAGAGCTATTTTTGTTAAATAAATCATAGAAATGGTGTATTACACAACTGATTTTGTGAAAGTTTTCCCAGAGACAGTGCCAAACCCATACTAAAAATTGAATTTGGTTTTTGTGTCAGATCCTCCCCACCCCAGTAATACAACTCAACTTTATTTTGAGCTACTGGAACTACAACTTCTTCTTTTTAGAGTTTTCCATCTTAAATAGTATATTTATTTATTTATTTATTTATGTAGGCTGTGCACAGGTCTTACTTCTTTCAATATCCTCTGTTTTTCCTCTACATGTGTTTTACAAGTTGAAGCCTTTAGAAATAATGGAATTTGCAGTGCTCAGCTGGTTCCCAGAGTAGAAAGTTTTTGTCTACTAAGTTGAGGTAAAAAAAAAAAATCCCTAGGATTTAAATAATTTTGTAGGATAATATTCTAGCTATTTTTTAAACTTGTGGTTGACTTCCTATGTGGTCCTTCCTATGTAGTCCTAAACTAACCCCTGAACTATTGAAGAGTCTGTGGAGGTAGAGATCACATTTCAAAAATAATGTTTACTATAGCATTAATTCCTTTTCCCAAGCATGCCCAGTTTTGGTGCCTTCATAACTGGGAATGTATATTTCCACAATTTAGTTGAAAGGAATATAATCAAATTTATATGTCAAAGTGAGAATATATATTGTCCACGTACATGAATCATATAGTTTAGTAGTTTGCAAATTCCATCCAAATTGTTCTTCATTCTCAGCATCTTTTCTAACCTAAAAATTGGCTGATTTCACAACACACCCATGTCTAGTTGGTTGCTATATAAAACATAAATTGCTAACAAAGTCTATATATTTATTACACACCCACAAATAGGCAAATATTTTGTAACAGTAAATGAGAAGGGTAGCATGTCTTCTATGTAATATACATCCACATTTTCTTAGGTTTTTCTTCTTAACTGCATTCAATTTTTCTGAGTTATTGCAAGTAACCTGATTTCCCATACTGTGAAATTATTCCAATCTAAGAAAACTTAACCTGCCATAATGAATATACAAGTAATATACAAAACTGTACCTTATTTAGTAAAATCTATTTATAACAAGATCACTTTAAAGCATTCATAAGTTAGAGTTGGTTCTTATCCATTCCCGCTGCCCTATGTCTTTTGATTGGTGCATTTAAGCCATTTACCTTTGTTCCTGTCTATCTCTCTGTCTCTTCATCTTCTTAAAGCAGATCCTTTAGCATCTCTTGCAATGCTGGTTTGGTGGAGATGTATTCTTTTAGCATTCTTTTGTCTGGGAAGCTACTTATTTCACCTTCCATTTTGAATGACAGCCTTACTAGGTAGAGTATTCTTGGTTGTAGGCCTTTGTTTACCATTACTTGAAATACTTTTGGCTTGAATTGTTTCTGTTGAATAATCATTTGATAGCCTTATGGGAGCCCCCTTATATGTTATTTCCTGTTTCTCTCTTGATGCTTTTAGGATTCTCTCCTTGTCTTTGAAATTTGCCATTTTCATGATAATGTGTCTTAGAGTCGGCCTGTTTGGGTTCATCTTCCATGGAACTCTCTGTGCTTCCTAAGTTTTCATGACATTTTCTCTCCTCAAGTTAGGGAAATTTTCTGTCATTACTTTTTCAGAGGCTTTCTATCCCTTGCTCCTCCTCTTCTCCTTCCGGTATCCCTGTTATTATGTTATCAATATGTTATATATTGATATGGATGTTATTATGTCTCATGTTGTCCTGCAGCTCTCTTAAAACCTCTTCATTCTTGCTCAGCCTTTTTTCATTCTCTTGTATTGTCTTGGAGTATTTGTCTACATTGTCCTCCAACTCGCTGATCCAGTCCTCTGCTTCCTCTAGCCTGCTGTTGATTCCTTCTACTGTGTTCTTCAATTTAGAAATTGTATTCTTCATTTCCTCCTGGCTCTTACTGATAGTTTCTAAGTCCTTTTTAATGCTAGTGTACTTCTCAGTAAGTGCCTTGTAACTTCCCTGGAGCTGTTCATAGTTTTCTTTGAGCTGGCTGAGCTCATTGAGCTTCTCTATCATCATTCTTTTGAATTCCGTATCTGATATATCGTGTGCCTCTGTTCCATTTGATGATCTTTCTGGGGATTCTTCCTTTCCTTTTGGTGATGGACTAATTCTTTTTTTACCCATTTTGGATGTCTATTGTTGCTTGTTATTTTTTTCACCTTGGATTAATCTGCTTTGCTTCCTTGCACTTGTTGAGCACCCTTCTGTGTTAGGAGATTTGTGGAGTTCAGTGTTGCAGTCTCCTAGATTTTCTCCACTTGTTGCTCCTGGGGTGGCCTTTATGTTGTTAACTTGGGTGTTCTGGTTGTATTCTGGATTGGTTGTGTATGTTGCTCCTTTCCTTCCAGTTGGCTGATTGCAAGACACTCCTCCTTCTATCCTTTCTCATACTCTGTTTTTGAGCTGCTTGTTAGGGATGAATAGTTCATGTAGCTCTCGGTGTAACTCAGATGCTTGAGATTGGCAGCGATCCATTTCCTGAGTCTGCCTCTTTTTCTTGGTCAGGTCTCTGCAGTCTACAGTCTAGCTGTGTGGTCTTGGAGTGGCAGGGCCTATGTTTGTCACAGTCAGGGCTGATTCTGAGTGTCAGCCCCTAGGTAGGCTGG
Source organism: Noctilio leporinus (assembly GCA_004026585.1). Classification (NCBI taxonomy): domain Eukaryota; kingdom Metazoa; phylum Chordata; class Mammalia; order Chiroptera; family Noctilionidae; genus Noctilio; species Noctilio leporinus. The sequence continues at coordinate 6,860 of PVIW01014736.1, forward strand.
GCCTCCAGTAGCCTAGCTGGGTTTCAGTGCTGCTGGTGTTCTGGGGCCCTCCCTTCTCTGCTTCCGTGTGAAGTCCGGCAGGGTGCTTCTGTGATGTCTATGGATGCTCTTCCCCCTCCAGCTCCTGGAGGAGGTTCTTGCCTGCAATGGGCACTTGGCTCCACTGCAGGGTGGCCTGCAACCTTGCTGGCTCCTGTGATGACTGGCCCTGTCCCCACAGCTCCTGGAGGAGGCAGCCCCCATCCACCAACAGCGCCTTTCTCCCCCGGGCGAGGGCCAACCCTCCAGGAAGTCCAGCTTTTGGAGGAGTCCTTCACTGCTTCCTCTGTGATGCTCGCCGGGCTCCCCAGAGCATCCTCAGCACAGCATTTGTTGCCTGCAATGGACATGCAGTTGCCCCAGCTGCAAGTTCCTGGCTCACTGTTTGGAGTTTCCATGGGAGCCTTGGGGCCCGGTGTGGGTGCGTGGGGCTGAGCCTACCCCTTTGCAGGGGCTTCAAGACGCTCTTTCCCCGGTGGCCCAGTGGTACTATTTTTGGCTCTCTTGCTGCCCTGGCCGGTGAACTTCCCCGCTCCCCCTCTCCTGTTCCCTGCAGGGCTATTCTCCTCACTTCTGGCCCAGTGGGGAGCTTCCTCTCTCTGTTGCCTGAGGGAAGCCCTCACACAATCCCTCCCCTGCAGGAGTTCAATTCCTCATTCCCTCTGGCATTTGCCCTCACTGACCACACTTCACTGCTTAGATTTCTAGTATCCAGGGAGCCTGAAGCAGGCTTTAGTTAAAGACACCCCTCTGGGTAGAGCCACCACTGCCCAGAGCCAAACTTGGCCCACCAGCTGGTTTGGAACTGTCTCACCTGCTCTTTTGTAGGTCTCTGCTGCCTCTGTGCTGTGCTCCCTTGAATCCAGATGCTTACCACTCCAATTCTTAGGGACCTACAGACACCTCATGCTCCCTCTCCTATCCTCCAGCTGCTCTGGTACTCGAGAATGCCATCAGCACTGCTCTCTACACTGTCAGCATCTTTCCTCCCTGTTTTTTCATTTTATTAAAGCAGACCCTTTAGCATTTCTTGCAATGCTGTTTTAGTAGAGATGTATTCTTTTAGTCTTCTTTTTTCTAGGAAACTCCTTATTTCACCTTCCATTTTGAATGAGACTTTTGCTGGGTAGAGTATTCTTGGTTTCAGGCCTTTATTTCCCATTACTTTGAATATTTTTTTTGCCATTCCCTTCTGGCTTGTATTGTTCCTATTGAATAATCATTTGATAACCTTATTGGAGCCCCCTTATATATTATTTGCTGTTTCTTTCTTGATTCTTTCAGGATTCTCTCCTTGTCTTACACTTGCCATTTTAATTATAATGTGTCTTGGAGCGGGTCTCGTTGAATTCATTCTCATTGAGACCCTCTGTGCTTCCTAATCTTGAGGAATGTTTTCACTCATCCTGTTAGGGAAATTTTCTATCATCATTTTTCTGTTTTACTTTTTTTTTTTTTTAAGATTTTATTTCATTATTTTCAGAAATAGGGAAAGGGAGAGAGGCAGAGAGGGAGAGAGACATCAATGTATGATTGCGTTTCACCTGCCTCCAGCCACAGACCTGACTGGAGACCTGGTTTGCAACCTTGTTATGTGCCCTGGCTGGGGAATCGAACCTGCAACCTTTGGGTTCGCAGGCCGGCGCCTTATCCACTGTGCTAACAGCCAGGGCTTATCATCATTTTTTTTTTTTTTAATCAGGTTTTCCATTCATTGTTTCTCTTCTCCTTCTGGTATCCCTATGATAGGGATATTATTGTGTTTCATATTGTCCTGAAGCTCTCTTAAAACCTCTTCATTCTTGTCCAGCCTTTTTTCATTCTCCTGCACTACCTTGGAATATTTCTCTATGTTGTCCTCCAGCTCACTTATCTGATCCTCTGCCTCCTCTAGCCTACTGTTGATTCCTTCTACTGTATTCTTCCATCCAGAAATTGTATTCTTCATTTCCTTCTGGCTCTTACTGATAGTTTCTTTGTCCTTTTTAATGCTGGTATCATTCTCAGGAAGTTCCTTGTAGATTCCCTAGAGTTCTTTGTAGTTCCCCTGGAGTTGTTTATAGTTTTCTTTGAGCTGGCTAAGCTCATTGAGCCTCTCTATCATCATTATTTTGAATTCCATATTTGATAATTTGCTTGCCTCTATTTCATTTAGTGATCTTTCTGAGGATTCCTCCTTTCCTTTTAGTGATGAACTGTTTCTTTTTCTCCCAATTTTTAGGTTTCCTTGTAATCCAATCAGACGGTGATCAGCTGCCCGGCTAAGGAACTGCTAGGCTGGAAGGATTGATTTAGTTGTAATCCTATCAATCTGTGATAGGTATGAGCAGGCTCAGATGCAACTTTAGGTGACAGACTGATGCAGTTGTAAATCATTAAATCAGGTACCAAACTCAGGCCCTGCTGGACTATACAAGAGAGTTTCAATTATAATCCAATGGATCAACCGCCAGCTCAACTGCAGCCTGGTGGGACAGATTCAGATGTAAATCTATGAATCTGTGATCAGCTGCCAGGCTCAGGAGCTGCTGGGTTAGACAGCAAGGTATAATTGTTATCCAATGAATCTGTGATCAGCTTACAGGCCCGGAGGCCAGTGGGAGGGACAAACCAACTCAGTTGTGAACCAATGAATCCACAATCAGCCACCAGGCTCACTTTTTGCTGTGCGGGGCTGACTGACCTAGCTGTAAGTCAGAGAGTTTGTGATCAGCCACAAGATCCAGGCATTGCTGGATGAGAAATACCTCTTCAGGTGCCAACTATTGTATCTACGCTCAGATAGGGCAGGGCAGGAAAGGTTTATTTAGATGAAAGTCAAAGAATTGTGATCAGGTGCCAGGTTCAGGTGCCGCTGGGTGGGTTAGATTGCTTCCAGTGAGTGAGGCTATGAAGACCCTCCTATGGTAGCTGTTTGTCGCAGAACAGTACACCCGAGGTGTGGGTGATGAGTCAGCACCAGAATCCCTATAGCTGCCTCCTCTCTTCTCTCTTCCAAGCCACCACTGCAAACTCTCCCCATGGATCTCCAGTCCTCTCTGCCCTTCCTCTGCCAGAGCCCAGGGTAGGTGGGTGCCAATATATTTTTGTGGTGGTCATCCTAGTAGTTTTCTGTCTCCAGCGCTCTCTTAGGCTAGTAAACTCCATGGCTTTCTGCCCTTCTCAGCTGGATGCTGCTCTGCTCTCCACAGTGTTGCTTTAGCTGGGACACCCAACTGGGGGACCAGAACCCACCCTTCTCAGATGGAGCCATGGGCTCCGTCCCTTTGGCTGCTGCCTCCAGTGGGGGCCCAGCCAGCCCTCTCGCATTTCCATGATTCCTACCAGTCACATTGTGATGAAGCATCCTCTTCTGTTCTGTCCGTGGTTATAGAACTTCTTTCCAGCTGGTGTTCTGTTAGTAATTCCAGCTGACTTTTTCCAAAAATGTAATTCCAGATGTGACCTGGGAGGAGATTGGTGTAGCTCCACTTACTCCTCTGCCATCTTGCCAGCAGGATAAACTCTTTAATGCCTGAGTTCTCCTATCATTCCCTCTTAGTTTTTAATTATGTTATTTTCATAGGCTTAGTTTATAAACCAAAACAAAATAAGATACAAGAGCACACAACTGAAGAACAGCAGGTTTCTGTCTCAGAGCCTGTTCCCACCAGAACACCCAAAGAATAACCCTGCCACCCTCTGTCTGGCCAGCCTGATCCTAGGCTGTGCCTGGAGTTTCTTCCCATCCAAAATACAATCCAGTTCGAAATGCAGGCAGCTGCAGCATAATCATCCAGGCATCCTTGAAGGAGAGGGAGACAGAGAGAGAAAGAGAGAGGAGAGAGGGACTATCTTATATTTTAAACTTCTGGTCCATAATTCCATGCAATCTGGAAGCTTTCAGCTTCTCAGCCAATCCCACCCTAAACCTGTTTACCATTGCCTTGAGAAACCTCCTCTACAGCTCCTTCCTTCTCCTCCCCAGTAATCTGATCGGATTTCTCTGTATCATAGTAGGGAAACTGAGACAGATTGTTAAGTGGACATTTTATAGCCATCTTGTAAATTGCAAAATCCTATTTTCTCTAATCAAGGACACTTAAGTGTAAATGGTTTACATTTCTTCTCCCCAACTAGAGGGTAAATAGTTTAAATCACCCTACTCAGGCAGATAGATAACTGAAATCCAATGGGTGCCATTTGTGTCAACCACATCCAAGCATGGATGAAGTCAGGGGTATATCTTTCATTTTGGCATGTCAGCATAAAGCTGAATAATATCCCATTGAGACCTTCCTCTAAGACCTCCCCCTAAAATTCCTGCCTTTAGAAAACAGATAAGAACCCTCAAGAAAAAGACCCAGCAGAAACTCTCTGGAGAATGGCCACACCGTTCTTCTTTCTCAGGTGTGCATCTCTACTTCTTTATATTAAACCCTAATGGCCTCCACAAGATTTGAAACTAGGGAAGCAGCAGGCCATGGCAGCTTCCCCCAAGATAACCCTCTAAACCTATTTCTAATGCCTCGTTTTCTCTGACTTTTCAGTGAGCTAAAAGCAGCCCCTCCATGTAAAAGTTCTGTCACTGCAACTTTTACTTCTCAATGAGTCACTGCAAACCAGTGTGGCTCACTTCTTTACTATAATATTTCTAGAGAGCCAAAAGCAGAGCAGTGCCTAGGCTCTCTCCTGTTGTTTCTTCTAATGGCAAACCCTTCTTGGCTTACTTCTTTCCTATAATATTTCTAGAGAGCCAAAGTAGAGCATCAACTAGGCTTTCCATGTGATTGCAGTGACTACCAGTTTCTCTACTGCTCTGTCGGGATGTGTCATTTTTATTCTGGCCTGTAGGAGGAAATTCAGCCTGATTGTCTCTCACTCAGTGCGTCCTATAGTGGCACTCTGTGGGTTGCTCTGTTGGATGCAAACACCATATCAGGACTGGCTATATAATTTGTGGAGTGCAATACAAAATGAAAATGTGGGGCTCTTTCTAAATGATAAGAATTTCAAAATAGAAATAGTAGAGCATTAAATTTAGCATGAACCCTATGTGACTACATTGACTGCACGCCCATGAAATGGACCTTGCCCCAAATCTATCCCCAGTGCCCTGATCTTGTTGATAGACTGTCCAGATTAAAGTCCTAAATTAATCTGAAAGGCATTTACACTGGAAGAGGCACCTCTGAACAAAGACATCCTTCCAGGTTGTTTCTCCAAGAAGCCCACTGGGCAACTGCTTGTTGGTTATGGATAGCTAAGCAACTATCCTGAGGGTTATGGAAAGTCCTCAGAATCAAAGTTCTGACACCACACCCTGGTGGATAACTAGATCTAGTCTACTTGTCATCAACCAGCAACTGCCTTTTCCACCCCCTGCTGTTGCTTAGTCTCATTATTTCAAGTAATTTCCACTCTCTTGACCCTCCATTATGCACACCTGCCCCCAGCAAAGATGTGCTCCAGGATAGGGGCCAAATGGCCTGCTAAGTCTTGGGGGCACAGGTCCTCTTTTTCTAGCCCCACTCAGCATCCTGAAAGTAATTTTTCTCCTTATGGGTGGCTCTCTGGTGATCTCTCAGGTAACAATTGGGGGAAGGAGGTTTCCTTCCTGGATTTATGAGGAAAGGTAAGAAGAATGACAGGGAAGGAAGGCTGAATGGATGTACAACCCTAGAAAAGCACTACTTGGAGTTTAATCCATGGATCTGTGTCAGACTGCAATGAGGTAAGTACAGAATTTGAGAATGTCCCAAAACTTGTATAGAAATTTAACAATGCCTATTAAACTTAATAATAAAATAATTTAAAATACTTTGCCTTAAAATTTTCCTCCTAATAACTCAATTTTATTGCATTTTGCAGTTTACTCTATGCAGTTTGGAAATTTAAAAAGATAATTAAGGAAGAAAAAGTAAAACAAAACAAAAAAATAGGTGCTTCACACCAGATGGCTGCCAGCCTTGCCATGGAATCCCTGGCTTTAGCATAGTGGAAAAAGCACTGAAGTGGAGTCAAAAATTTAGAGTTCCTTTCCTGGTTTCTTTTTTTTACTAGGACAAATTGTTTAATCTCTGAGCTCCACTTTTCTCATCTTTAAATGTCTCATGAGGACCACATAAGATCTTGTATGAGAAGGTGCTTTACAAACTTTAAAGTACAATGTTAAATGAGAGATCATCAAGAGCTTGCTACCATTTTTGTTGCCACTTTATGCCCTGTCACACAAGCAGTACTAGGTACTAGCACAGGCTGAAGCCAGGATGGCTGGATTTGGACCCTATCTTCACAATTTACTAACCACTCAGCACTTTCTTAACAATAAAGGAATCCTCTTAATATCAACCTGATAGGGTTGAGGTAAGGATTAAGTGGAAAGTACTCAGAATAGCATGCAGAACATAGTACACAATAAGTGGTAGCTAGTAATGTGGTGTGATTACACATCTTATTCTTATCACTTTATATTATTGTCTTGAGATTTATCATGTTCATAGTTCTTCCCCTTTAACTGCTATATATCACCATCATTTACAGCTTCTACATTTCATTTACTCAGTCCTGTATTGGTACCTCTATTATTTCCAACTTGGTTACTTCTGATGTAGAAGATGCTATTGATATTAGAGTATTGATTTTCACCTAGTAAACATGCTGAACTCTCATTTGTTTTAACAGTTTGTCTAATTCAGTCTTTCTATGTAAATGTTCACATCATTTCCAAATACACATTATTTTTGTTGTTGTTATTCCTTAACAATCCTTATATTATTTCTTTCTAGGACTTCCTTGGGATGTTATAGTAGCATCCTCTTCTTGCTTCCTACATTAAAGGGTAAATGCTTCTAAAGTTTCTCATCAATTAAATATATTATTTGATATGGATTTTGAATAGGTGGTTTATGTAAGGGTGAAGGAGATTCCTTTGTTAATAATTTTGGTGTGTTTTATCACAAATAGATGTTAAACTTTATAAAAATTTTGTGAATCTTTAAGGATATTTTTCCATTGTTTTCCCTGAATGTATTAATGTAATAAATAACATTGACAGATTTCCTGATGCTGAACCATTCTTGCATCCTGGGAATAAAATTTACTGGGCAATGATGCAATTTTTTCCTTGTCATGTTTTGCTTTGCTTTTAAGGCACTATTAGATTTAGTTAATACTTGATTTAGCAATTGCTATCTATATTTTCAAGTGGCATTTTTTGTGGATTTTTTGTTGTTGTTGTTGTTACTATCCAGATTTGGCACCAAGTTCATAGTAGCCTGACTGTTAAGTGGGCAGTTTTCCCACATTTTTCTGATCTCTGGAACAAAATGTAGAGGAAAGAGGTTATATTTTCTTGTGAAGTTTGATACAATCAACCTATAAAACTGTCTGGAACTGGTCGTTTTGATAAGAGGTGAGGTTTTGCTCACCACTAAAAAAACATTACATGGTCATTGGTCTATTTAGAATTCCTGGGCCCATTTATATTATTTTTTAAATCAAAACATTTATTACTTTTCCCTGATTTTAAGCCTTTTGTTTCCCTACCAACTTTCTTATAACATCACCCCTGAAAAACCAACAACTATGTTTGCAGTTCCAGTTCTGAGTCTGCCATTCTTTGGATAAATGAAACTCAGATCCAGAAAGTCTTCCTCATCTGTCAAAAGAGAGTGGGGCTACTAGATACCTAATGGTACTGTTTTTTTCTAATGATGCCTTTGACAGAATGATTAGTTGTGGACTCCTGTCTCATAAGAGCAGCAGTTGACTCAATTCAAATAAGAAAAAAAAAGGAATAAAGAAGAGGAGGAGAGAAAATAATAGCTGCCAAGTGATTCCTTCCTGCCAAGTACTATACTTTTTATACCCTGGTAGATCAAACCTGGTAAGAAGCCCTTTGGAAGAAATTTTTCTTACCCTTCAACCTTATTTAAGCAGAAAAGACGTGTTTTTTTCTCAATGAGGCAAAATTTCACTTGGTCACATTACAAGGTAATACCAGGATCAATTGTTTTTTTTTCTTGAAATTTCTCTTAGCAGTCTCCTGTTTTATCATGTACCACCTTCTGTGCTGGCTTCACTCGATTTTGCTTGTCTAATGTTATATTGGAGGAAGAAGTATGTGACTTTTCTCTTGGCATAATCATAACTAAATAGAGAGCTGCAATTAGAACTGAAGAGGTTTGTTTGTTTAATGCCCTCCTGCCCTAGACCTGAGGTGAAAGTGTCAGGGTCTTTCTGAATTACACAGACTGCTGCTCTAATTGCAGTTAGGAAAAGCCATTTATTTTCAATCCCAGAGCTTTTCTCTCTCTCTCTTTTATTTTCCTCCCAGATTATTTGGAGATGGTTAGTGAGAATGGCTAAGGCTTTCCAGTGGTGCTATACAATAGATCCCACACTGCTTTCCAAGTTGTCCCTTTACCCTTAGTTTGGTCTCAGTGCTTTGGAGCAAAGTTCTTACATCATTTATATCCAGATAGAAGTGCATTTTTTTCATCAAAATTAATAATGGACTGAGTTATTGATCTGAACTCCAGTAGGAAAATCTCCCCCAAAATGGTCCATCACCAACTGACCCAGATGCCCGTAGATACCCAGATGAATTGCCTACTGGTAATCACTCTAGGTGGGCATTATGGTTTCCTCCAATGCTAAATCCTGTAATCATTCAGTAGTTGGCCCATGAGCTACATAATTATTTAGAAACATTTTAGCTTAATATAATTAAAATTGCCTGCCAGAGGGACATGGAGGAAGTATGTCTATATAGAAAGAATGGCAGATAGACCAACATAGCCCCAACTCTTGAGCCTTGAAAAGTCTTTTACCCCTTACAAGTATCAAATTGTTATTCTGCTAGAAGGACTATGACCCAATTTGCCCTTATTCTTTTTCAACTGCCATGAGAGACATTTCTCTCACCACTGTCTAGGGGTTACCTTGGTTGGATATTCAGTTTCCTATCTGAGAAGTGCTAGATTCTTCCTTATTGATGATGATTGATAGCTGGAACTACAACTCCTTCTAGGCATGCCTGGCACCTGTGCCTAGGGTACAACTTGAGCCAGACCACTAGAGAAGGAAAAAAAAAAAAGAGACAATAGGAGGATAGAAGTATTATTTTCTCTCTGTACTTAGGATCATGAAAAGCAATCTTTTGTTTAATTTTATAGGGCTTAAGTAGCCCTCAAAGGGAAATTGTTGACATGATTCCAACTCAGTGGACACATGATAGACAGAATTCTAAAGATGATTTCATATGACATCTGCTCCCAAGTTAACAAATTAAATACTAATCTAGATAGTTATTAAAATATTTTGCAGATGTAGTTAAAGTTCCAAGTCAGTTGGCTTTAATTCATGCAGGTTATTAAGGCTGGTCTGATCTAATCACAGGTATCCTTTGAAAGCAGAGTTTTCCCTGGCTGGTGGCAGAGGGGGAAGTCAAACAATTTGAAAGCATAAGAGGAATTCAGTGCACTTTTGTTGACTTTGAAGATGGAGGAGCCCATGTGTGAGGACCAAAGAGTTACCTCTGGGAGCTGAGAAAAGCCCTTGAATGACACCCATGAAAGAAACTGGACACCTGCCTACAATTGTATAGAACTGCATTGTACCAGCAACCTACATGAGCTTGGTAGCAGTCTCCCCCAGAAACTCAAGAGAGCCCAGCTCAGCCCAAACCTTGATTTGTGAGATTCCAAACAGAAGAATTAGTTAATTTGTGCCCATGCTCCTGATCCCATGGAAACTATGAGAATAAATACATGCTATTTAATAGCTTCCACATTTCTGGTAATTTGCTACACAGACATAGAATGCAGGACATCTAACAAGTACCCCTAAAGGCTCAAAGCCTTTCATATCAGCCCTCTGCATGACACCAAGGTGGGCACAGAGAATATTTACACCCTACACAAGATCCCTGTTCCTGTTCCATCCGTAATTAAACTTCTCTCATTGGCAGACAGGATGTTTGTTTGTTTGTTTGTTTGTTTTTTCCCAGAATAGGAACAATCCCTGCAGTTTCCAGAAATATGAGTACAAAGTCCTTTCACAGAAATTTTATCCCATGGAGGCCCCCAGTGATAGAGATGATCATGTTTTAATTTTTCCAAATGAAAGAATAAAGCCCCCAAACAGCAAATGACTGGTTTAAAGTCACAAAGGTAACATGAGAAAAGTCAATGATGTATAACATAATATACTTTTGGTGAAACATGATCATCAAGACTGATCCTGAGAGTTTTAAGATGGCGACAGAGTAGAGAGCAGTGCTGATGGTGTTCTCGAGTACCAAAGCAGCTAGAGGACAAGATAGGGAGCATGAGAAGTCTTCAGGACCCTAGGAATTGGAGCAGGCAGCATCTGGACACAGGGGAGCACAGCCCAGAGGCAGAGGAGGCCAGCAGGACAGTAGGTGAGGCATTCTTGACCAACCTGCCAGCGGGCTGAGGTCGGCTCTGCCCAGAGGGGCACATTTGAGGCCAGCTCCAGGCTCCCTGGCGACTGGAAGTCTCAACAGTGAAGTGCAGGTGGCGCGGGCAAATGCCTTAGGGAACATGGAATTGAACTCTTGCAGGGGAGGGACTGTGTGAGAGACTCACTCCGGCAACAGGGAAAGGAGGCTCCTCACGGGGCTAGAGGAGGAGTAGAAGAGTCCTGCGGGAAGCCGGAGCAGCGGAACAGGTAAGTGCACTGGCCGGGGCAGCGAGAGGGCCAAAAAAGGTGCTGCTGGGTCACCGGGGAAACAGCAGCGAGAAGCCCCTGCGAAGGGGGAGGCCCAGCCCTGCACAACCACACAGGCCCCCAGGCTCCATGGAAACTCCAAGCAGTGGTCCAGCTAGCCAGGAACTAGGAGCTGAGGCAACTGACCTGCCATTGCAGGAGACAAAAGCTGCACCACCCACGCCTGGGAGGGGCTCATCACAGAGGCCGCGTAAAGGACTTCTCCAAGAGCTGGTTGGCTTGGATGAGTGGTGCCCACCCCGGAAGGATGGGACAGTGTAGGCTGACCCCTGACAGTGTTGACAGACAGGGGTGGACTCCTCTCGGAACTGTGGGGGCGGGGCCAGTCGTCACAGGGCCCATCAAAGTTGTGGGCTGCCCTGCAGGGGTGCTGGGTGCTGGGTGCTCCTCCCAGGCAGGAACCTCCACCAGAAGTGTGAGGGGGCACCCTGCGGGCTCCAGAATACTGGCAGCCCTAAAACCCAGCCAAGCTGTGGAAGGCCCAGCCTACCTGAGGGCGGACACTCAAAATCAGCCCTGACTGTGACAAACAGAGGCCCTGCCAAATGCCAAGACCGGCTAGAAGATAGACTATAGACTGCAAAGTCCTGACCAAGGAAAAGAGGCAGCCTCAGGAAAGGGATTGCTGCTAATCTAAAGCACCTGACTTATACTGAGAGCAATATGAACTATTAATCCCCAACATATCCTTTGCAAAAGTTACTTCTCACATATTCTTAATCCCCTCTCATACTTCAATCCACCTAAATACCCAAGACCCTCCCCTTACTCTCAAATTAAAGTCTACTCACTTTGTGGCTACAACACATTCCCAGTCCTCAATCTAAGTATTTCTCCCTTCCCCAGCCGCCTAAACCCTTTCTTTATTCTTTTCTTCCTTCCTTTTATTTTTTAAATTTTTTTATTTCCCTTTTCTTTCTGGTAAAGCCCATAGGTTCTGGCTCCACCTGAACCAATCAGAAATAATAAAGGGGGAACAGACACCTAAAAACCTTTCTTTATTAATATTGATTTCTCTTTGTCTTGTGACTTTCTGCCCCCTACTTTTTTTTTTTTTTTTCCTTCTTTCTTTCTCCTTTCTTTTCTCCCTGATAAAACCCACTGGTCCTGGCTCCACGTGGACCAAACAGAGACCATAAAGGGTGAACAGACACCTAAACCCTTTCTTTATTAATATTGATTTCTCTTTCTCTTGTGACTTTCTCCCTTTTTTTCTTTCTTTTCTTTCCCTCTGCTAAAAGCCCTCAGGTCCAGGCTCCATCTGGACCAGTCAGGGATTAAGGGAGAACAGCCATCTAAACACTTTCTTATTATTATTATTGTTTTTATTTCCTTTTACCTTTTGCAATTTTTTTTATTTTGTTTCATTTGGTTTGGGTTGGTTTTTTGTTTTTGTTTTTTGTTTGTTTGTTTGTTTTTGTTTTTGTTTCTGCTAAAAGCCCACAGGCGAGAATACAACCACACAGCCCAAATAAAGGACACATCAAGAACCGCAAGTGGAGAAAATGGGGGAGACGGCAACACTGAACTCCACAAATCTCCTATCACAGAAGGGTGCTCAAATAGGGCAAGGAAGCAAAGCAGGTTAAACCAAGGAAAGAACATAAATAAATAAATAAGTAAATAGCAAGAACAAGCACCCAAAATGGGGAAAAAAAGAATCAGTCCATCACCAAAAGGAAAGGAAGAATCCCCAGAAAGAACACAAAATGAAACAGAGGCACCTGGAATATCAGTTAAGGAATTCAAAAGAATGATGATAGAGAAGCTCAGTGAGCTCAGCCACATCAAAGAAAACTGTAAACAACTCCAGGAGAACTACAAAGAACTCCAGGGGAATTACAAAGAACTCCAGGGAAATTACAAAGAACTCGAGGGAAATTACAAAGAACTCCAGGGAAGTTACAAGGAACTTACTGGGAACTACAACAGCATGAAACAGGACATGGAAACTATCAGTAAGTGCCAGGAGGAAATGAAGAATACAATTTCTGAATTGAAGAATACAGTAGAAGGAATCAACAGTAGGCTAGAGGAAGCAGAGGACCATTTCAGCAAGTTGGAGGATAATGTAGACAAATACTCCAAGACAGTACAAGAGAATGAAAAAAGGCTGAATAAGACAGAAGAGGGGTTAAGAGAGCTGCAAGACAACATGAAATGTAACAACATCTGTATCATAGGGATACCAGAAGGAGAAGAGAAACAAGGAATGGAAAACCTGTTCAAAAGAGTCATGATAGAAAATTTCCCTAACATGATGAGTGAAAACATGAATCCAGTTCAGGAAGCACAGAGGGTCCCAATGAGGATCAACCCAAACAGACCAACACCAAGGCACATTATTATTAAAATGGTAAATTTCAAAGACAAAGAGAGAATCCTAAAAGCATCAAGAGAGAAAAGACAAATAACATACAAAGGGGCTCCAATAAAGCTATCAAATGATTATTCAACAGAAACAATTCAAGCCAGAAGGGAATGGCAAAAAGTAATTCAAGTAATGGTAAACAAAGGCTTGCAACCAAGGATACTCTACCCAGCAAGGCTCTCATTCAAGATAGGAGGAGAAATAAGGAGCTTCCCAGACAAAAAAAAAAGACTAAAAGAATACATCTCTACCAAACCAGCACTGCAAGAAATGCTAAAAGGTCTGTTATAAAAATAAGTAAACAAGTAAAATGAAGAAACAGAGAAAGCCAAGGAGAAATACAGACACAAAGGGAAAAAATGGCAATGAATAAGTATCAATTAATAATAACCTTACTTAGGAAGATATACAAAGGTCCCAGAAGCATATGAAAGAATGCTCAACATCACTAGTCATCGGAGAGATGCAAATTAAAACTGTCTTAAGATACCACCTCACAACTGACAGAATGGCAATCATCAGCAAATCAACAAACAAGTGTTGGCGAGGATGCGGGGCAAAGGGAACCCTCATACACTGTTGGTGCAAATGCAGGCTGGTGCAGTCACTGTGGAAAACAGTATGGGGTTTCCTTAAAAAACTAAAAATGGAACTGCCTTTTCATCCAGCAATTCCACTACTTGGACTATACCCAAAGAATCCTGAAACACCAATTCATAAGAACCTATGCACACCTATGTTCATAGCGGCACTATTTACAATAGCCAAGTGCTGGAAACAGCCTAAGTGTCCATCAGTGGATGATTGGATCAAAAAACTTTGGTATATTTACACAATGGAATTCTATATAGCAGAAAGAAAGAATGAACTTGTACCCTTTGCAACAACATGGATGGAACTGGAGAGTATTATGCTTAGTGAAATAAGCCAGTCAGTGAAGGACAAATATCATATGATCTCACCCATTACTGGACAATAATGAGCAAAACTAACAACAAGCAAAACAGAACCAACTATATGAATACAAGGAGTAGGCCTTCAGTGGTCAGGGGAATGGGGTTGGGGGGAGGGGGGAGGCAGACACAAAGAAGGGGAGCAGCTTGGACAAGAACCTAGTATAAAGGAACCATGGATATGGATAACAGGTGGGATTGATTTTGGGGGGAATGAGTGGGTGGGGAGGGGGACAGAGGGGAGCAAAAAGGGGATGGATGTAATACAACAACAATAAAATTTTAAAAAAAGAAAAAAATAATAACCTTAAATGTAAATGGATTAAATACACCAATCAAAAGACATAGGGTAGCCGAATGGATAAGACAACATGACCCACATATATGCTGTTTTCAAGAGACCCACCTCAGAACAAAAGAGCAACACAGATTGAGAGTGAAGGGATGGAAAAATATATATCAAGCAAATGGACATGAAGAAAAAGCTGGAGTAGCAATACTGATTTCATATAAAATAGATTTTACAATGAAAGACATAAAAAGGGACAAAGATGGACATTTCATAATAGTTAAGGGAACAATCCATCAAGAAGAAATAACTGTGATAAACATATACGCATCCAACATAGGAGCTCCGAAATATATAAGGAAAATCTTGGAAGACTTTAAGAAAGACATAGACTTTCCCACACTAATAGTAGGGGATTTCAATACCCCACTATCAACAATGGACAGATCTTCCAAACAAAAAATCCCCAGAGATGTTGTGGCATTGAACAACACTCTAGAGGAAATGGACCTAACTGATGTATACAGAGTCTTTTACCCCAAAGAAGCAAAATACACATTCTTTTCAAATCCACATGGATCATTCTCCAAGATAGACCACATGGTATGTCACAAGACAAGCCTCCACAAATACAGGAAAATGGAAATCATACAAAGTATCTACTCAGATCACAATGGCTTGAAACTAGAAACCATATTCAAGGGAAAAACCCAAAAATTCTCTAACTCATGGAGAATGAATAACATGCTTTTAAGCAATGAAGGGATCAACAACGAGATCTAAGATGAACTCAAAAAGTTCCTGGAAACAAATGACAATGAACACACAACAGCCCAAAACCTATGGGATACAGCAAAGGCAGTTCTCAGGGGGAAATTGATAGCAATACAGGCCTTCCAAAAAAGGTTACAAGAAGTTTATAAAAACGACCTAACCACAAAGCTGCAAGAACTAGAGGAGCAACAACAAACAAAGCCCAGAGCAAGTAG
>PVIW01014737.1:0-22235 GCA_004026585.1 Noctilio leporinus
CCAACACTTGTTGTTTGTTGATTTGTGGATGATTGCCATTCTGACAGGTGTGAGGTGGTATTTCTGATGACTAGTGATGTTGAGCATTCTTTCATATGCCTCTGGGCCCTTTGTATATCTTCCTCAGCGAGATGTCTGTTCAGGTCTTTTGCCCATTTTTTAATTGGGCTGTCTGTCTCCCTGGTGTTGAGTCCCATTAGTTCTTTACAAGTTTTGGAGATCAAACCCTTGTCTGAGGTATCATTGGCAATTATGATTTCCCATACGGTTGGTTCCCTTTTCATTTTGCTAGTGTTTTCTTTAGCTGAACAGAATCTTTTCAATTTGATATAGTCCCATTTGTTGATTTGTTCTTTGATTTCCTTTGCCCTTGGTGAAGTATCAGTAAACATATTTTGGTGTAGGGTATCAAAAAGTTTACTGCCTCTATTTTTCTCCAGGACCCTTATGGTGGCACTGCATATGTTTAAGTTCTTTATCCATTTTGAGTTTATTCTAGTGTATGGTGTAAGTTGGTGATCTAGTTTTTTTTTTTTTTTTTTGCATGTTGTCGTCCAGTTCTCCCAACACCACTTGTTAAAGAGACTATTTTTACTCCATTGGATGTTCCTTCCTCCTTTGTCAAATATTAATTGACCATAGAGTCCTGGGTTAATTTCTGGGCTCTCTATTCTGTTCCATTAATCTATATTTCTATTCTTATGTCAGTATCAGATAGTTTTGATGACATTAGCCTTGTAGTAAAGTTTGATGTCCGGTATTGTGATTCCTCCTACCTTGTTCTTCTTTCTCAAGATTGCTATGGCTAATCATGGACATTTTTGACTCCATATAAATTTTTGAAGTAGTTTTTCTATTTCTGTGAAGTCAGTCATTGGTATTTTAATTGGGATTGCATTGAATCTGTAGATGGCTTTGGGTAGTATTGGCATTTTAATGCTGTTAATCCTTCCCATCTATGAACATGGTATATGCTTCCATGTATTTGTATCTTCCTTGATTTCTTTCTTCATTGTTCTGTAGTTTTCTGAGTACAGGTCTTTTACCTCCTTAGTTAAGTTTATTCCTAGGTACTTTATTTTCTTGTTGCTATGGTAAATGGGATTTGTTTTCTAGCTTATATTTCTGTTGCTTCATTATTGGTATGCAGAAATGCTTTTGATTTCTGGATATTGACTTTATACCCAGCTATTTTTCTAAATTTGCTTATTAGTTTGAGTAAGTTTTTGGTGAAGCCCATTGGGTTTTGTATGTACACTATCACATCATCTGCAAATAATGACAGTTTGATTTCTTCCTTTCCAATTTGAATACCTTTGATTCCTTTTTCTTCTGTGATGGCTACAGCTAAAACTTCCAAAACGATGCTGAACAGAAGTGGAGAAAGTGGACAGCCTTGCCTTGTTCCTGATCTTAGGGGGAAAGCTTTTAGTTTTTCCCCATTGAATATGATGTTGGCTTCAGGTTTCCCATAGATGGCCTTTATGATGTTGAAGTATGCTCCCTCTATTCCCATTTTGCTGAAGGTTTTTATCATAAATGGTTGCTGTAATTTATCAAATGCTTTTTCAGTGTCTATTGATATGATCATATACTTTTTGTCTTTCAATTTGTTGATGTGGTGTATTGCATTTATTGATTTATGAATGTTGTACCATCCTTGCATCCCTGGGATGAAACCCACTTGATCATGGTGTATAATATTTGAAATGTACTGCTCAATCTGGTTGGCCAATATTTTGTTGAGAATCTAAGCATCTGTGTTCATTAGAGGTATTGACCTGTAGCTCTATTTCCTAGTTGTGTCTTGTCCCGGTTTTAGGATTAGAATAATATTGGCCTCACAGAAGGAGGTTGGCAGTCTTCCCTCTTCCTGTATATTTTGGTATAGGTTGAAAAGGATAGGAGTTAGTTCTTCTTTAAATGTTTGGTAAAATTCACCTGTGTATCCATCCAGTCCAGGTCTTTTTACTTTGGGAGATTTTGGATTACTTTTTCAATTTCACTAGTTGTTATTGGCCTATTCAGGCTTTCTGCTTCTTCTGGATTCAGTTTTGTTAGATTATACATTTCCAGTAATGTGCCCATTTAATCCAGGTTATCACATTTCTTGTCTTATAGTTGTTTGTAATAATTTATATTCTTTTGTACGTCCAAAGTATCAGTTGTGGTTTCTTCTCTATCAGTTCTGATTCTATTTATTTGGGATCTCTCTCTCTTTTCCTTGAGGAGCCTGGGTAAAGGCTTGTCAATTTTGTTTATTCTTTCAAAGAACCAGCTCCTGGACTTATTGTTTCTTCAAATCATTGTTTGAATCCCTGACTTATTTAGTTCTGCTCTGATTTGATGATTTCCTTCCTTCTACTTGCTCTGGGCTTTGTTTGTTGTTGCTCCTCTAGTTCTTGTAGCTTTATGGTTAGGTTGTTTTTATAAACTTCTGGTGACCTTTTTAGGTCGGCCTGTATTGCTATAAATTTCCCTCTGGGCACTGCCTTTGCTGTATCCCATAGGTTTTGGGCTGTTGTGTGTTTATTGTCATTTGTTTCCAGGAACTTTTTGGTTTTATCTTTGATCTCATTGTTAACTCATTCATTACTTAAAAGCATGTTATTCAGTCTCCATGAGTTAGAGTACTTTTGGTTTTTCCCTTGAGATTGGTTTCTAGTTTCAAGCCATTGTGATCTGAGAAGATGCTTTGTATGATTTCAATTTTTCTGTATTTGTGGAGGCTTATCTTGTGACCTACAATGTTGTCTATCTTAAAGAGTGATATATGTGCATTTGAAAAGAATATGTATTTTGCTTCTTTGGGGTAAAAGACTCTGTATACATCAGTTAGGTCCATTTCCTCTAGAGTGTTGTTCAATGCCACATCTTTGGTGATTTTTTTTTTGGAAGATCTGTCCATTGTTGATAGTGGGGTATTAAAATGCCCTGCTATTAGTGTGTTGCTGTCTATATCTTTTTTGAAGTCCCCCAAGATGTTTTTTATCTATTTTGGAGCTCCTACATTAGGTGCGTATATGTTCACCAGAGTTATTTCTTCTTGATGGATTCTTCAGTTAAGTAATATGAAATGTCCTTTATCCCTTTTTGTGGCCTTTAATGTAAAATCTATTTCGTCTGAAAAAAGTATTGCTACTCCAGACATTTTTTCATGTCCTTTTACTTGATACATATTTTTCCATCCCTTTCCTCTCAATCTATGTCAATCTTCTGTTCTGAGGTGAGTCTCTTGAAGACAGCATATATGTGGGTCATGTTGTCTTATCCATTCGGCTACCCTATGTCTTTTAATTGGCATATTTAATTTGTTTACATTTAAGATTATTATTGACTGATACTTACTAATTGCCATTTTCTCCCTTTGTGTCTGTATTCCTCTTTGCCAGTCTCTGTTTCTTCATTTTATTTATTTATTTATTTTTAAAGCAGACCCTTTAGCATTTCTTGCAATGCTGGTTTGGTAGAGATGTATTCTTTTAGTCTTCTTCTGTCTAGGAAACTCCTTATTTCTCCTTCAGTCTTGAATGGAAGCCTTGCTGGGTAGAGTATTCTTGGTTGCAGGCCTTTGTTTACCATGACTTGAAATACTTTTTGCCATTCCCTTCTGGCTTGAATTGTTTCTGTTGAATAATCATTTGATAGCCTTATGGAGCCCCTTTATATGTTGTTGTTTCTCTCTTGATGCTTTTAGGATTCTTTCTTAGTCATTGATATTTGCCATTTTAATTATAATGTGCCTTGGTGTTGGTCTGTTTGGGTTGATCCTCATTGGAACCCTCTGTGCTTCATGAACTTGAGTAATGTTTTCACTCATCATGTTAGGGAAATTTTCTATCATGACTTTTTTTAACAGGTTTTCCATTCTTTGTTTCTCTTCTCCTTCTGGTATCCCTATGATATGGATGTTGTTGCATTTTATGTTGTCCTGCAGCTCTCTTAAAACCTCTTCATTCTTGTTCAGCCTTTTTTTCATTCTCTTTTACTGTCTTGGAGTATTTGTCTACGTTGTCCTCCAACTCGCTGATCCAGTCCTCTGCTTCCTCTAGCCAACTGTTGATTCCTTCTACTGTATTCTTCAATTCAGAAATTGTATTATTCATTTCCTCCTGGCTCTTACTGATAGTCTTTAAGTCCTTTTTGATGCTGGTGTAGCTCTCAATAAGTTCCTTGTAACTCCCCTTTAGTTGTTTATAGTTTTCTTTGAGCTGGCTGAGCTCATTGCACCTCTTTACCATCATTCTTTTGAATTCCATATATGATATATCATGTGCCTCTGTTTCATTTTGGTGATCTTTCTGGGGATTCTTCCTTTCCTTTTGGTGATGGACTGATTCATTTTTCCCCCATTTTGGTTGTCTGTTGTTGCTTGCTCCCCCCCCCCCACCACCACCACCCTTGGATTAATCTGCTTTGCTTATTTGCCTTTGTTGGGCACCCTTATTTGTTATGAGATTTGTGGAGTTCAGTGTTGCAGTCTCCTAGATTTTCTCCACTTATTGCTCATGGGGTGTCCTTTATGTCATTAACTTGGGCTGTCAGGTTGTATTCTGGATTTGTTGTGTATGTTGCTTCTTTCCTTCCAGTTCGCTGATTGTGAGACACTCCTTCTATCCTTTTTCATACACTGTTTTTGAGCTTCTCCTAAAATAGAACCATAAGTCCAGGCAAAATAACCATACCTTCAGAGATAGCTTTCTCTTTTACTTCCCCTTTCGACTGCCTATGAATGTAACTATATACCCAAACCCTCCAAGGTAACCCCCACTCTTAATGACACGCTTAGCTTCAACTGAGCCAGTCTTGATACGGATGTTGTATGAGGGGGAAATGATTAAGTTGACTAAAGTATAGTTTTGAAGGGTACTGAGGAGTAGCAAAGATAACAGATATATAAGAGAGAAAACCAACTTTTCTATTCTATAGAAATGAGGAAAGAGAGAATTAGAAAGCCTCAAGTATGAGTGAACAGTGTAAGTCTATGTATATAGTTGCTGCATTTGCCTCCCTGCTCACCCTTAGTGGTCCCTGACTGGTCCAGGTGGAGCTGGGATCTGTGGGGTTTTAGCAAAGAAAGAGAAATAATAATAATAATAATAATAATAATAATAATAAAGAAAAGGTTTAGGTAGCTACTCACCCTTAATGATCCCTGATTGGTCCAGATGAAGCCAGGACCTGTGGGCTTTTAGGAGAAAAAAATAATAATAATAATTAAGAAAGGGTTTAGGTGGCTGTTCACCCTTAATGATCTCTGATTTGTCCAGGTGGAGGCCCAACCTGTGGGCTTTTAGCAAGGAAAGCAAAAATAATAATAATAATAATAATAATAATAATAATAAAGAAAAGGTTTAGGTGGCTGTTCACCCTTAATAATCCCTGATTGATCCAGGTGGAGCCAGGATCTGTGGGCTTTTAGCAGAAAAAAAAAAAGAATAAAGAAAGGGTTTAGGTGGCTGGAGATGGGAGGAATACTTAGATTGAGGACTGGGAATGCTTTGTAGCTGGAGAGTAGACTTTAAATCAAGAGTAGGGGGAGGATCTTGGGTATTTAGGTGGATTGAGATAGGGGAAGAGTAAAAATCTGTGAGTTGGGATACCCTATGCTACAAACAGTATTTACTTAAAATGCACTAATTGTGAGACTTGGAAGTAACTTTTGAAAAGGATATGTTAGGGATTAATAGTTCATGTAGCTCTTGGTGTAACTCAGGTGCTTGAGATTAGTAGAGATCCATTTCCTGAGTCTGCCTCTTTTTCTTGGTCAGGTCTCTGCAGTCTACAGTCTAGCTGTGTGGTCTTGGCATGGCAGGGCCTATGGTTGTCACAGTCAGGGCTGATTCTGAGTGTGAGCTCCCAGGTAGGCTCGGCCTCCAACAGCCTTGCTGGATTTCAGTGCTGCCAGTGTTCTGGGGCCCTCCCTTCTCTGCTTCCTTGTAATGTCCAGCAGGGTGCTTCTGTGATATATATGGCTGCTCCTCCCCCTCCAGATCCTGGAGGCGGTTCCCTCCTGCAATGTGCACCTGGCTCCCCTGCAAGGCAGCCTGAAACCTAGCTGGCTCCTGTGATGACTGGCCCTACCCCTGCAGCTCCCAGAGAAGGCAGCCCCAGGCCGCCAACAATGCCTGGCTCCCCTTTGCGAGGGCCAACCCTCTAGGTAGTCCAGCTCTCCAAGGAGTCCTTCACTGCTGCCCTTGTGATGTGTGCCCAGCTCCCCAGATCATCCACAGCACAGGCTTTGTTGCCTGCAATGGGCGCATCAGATGCCCTAGTTGCAAGTTCCTGGCTTGCAGTTTGGAGTTTATGTGAGAGACTGTAGGCTGGCCGCTGTGTGTGTGAGAGGCTGGGCCTACCCCCTCAAGCTGCTCTTTCCCCAGTGGCGCAGCGGCAGTTTTCAGCCCTCTTGCCACTCTGGCCAGTGTACTTCCCTGCTCCCCAGCTCCTGCTTCCCGCAGGACTCTTCTCCTCTGCCTCTGGCCAGTGAGGAGTTTCCTCTCTCTGTTGCTGGAACAAGGCTCTCACAAAGTCCCTCCCCTGCAGGAGTTCAATTAATCATTCCCTCAGGAGTTTGCCCTCACTTTACTGCTCATATTTCTAGTCTCCAGGGAGCCTGGAGCTGGCTTCAGTTAAAAATGCCCCTCTGGGTAGAGCAGCCACTTCCCAGAGCCAACCTTGGCCCGACGGCCAGTTTGAAACTGTCTCATCTGCTTTTTTATAGGTCTCTGCTGCCTCTGGGCTGTGCTCCCCTGAGTCCAGATGCTTACCACTCCAATTCTTAGGGATCTGCAGCCATCTCATGCTCCCTATCCTGTCTCCAGCTACTCTGGTATTCAAGAATGCCATCAGCACTGCTCTCTACTCTGTCTCCATCTTATCCTCCCTGGCTTTCAATTTTTATATTAATATTATGCTTTAATGCTTTGGTTTGTGAAACCAAATTTGTGATGAATTTTTTGACAATTAAACAAGGCACTAAAATTACTTTGAAATAGATTACAAGCAAAAATCATTAATAGAAATGTTAAAAATAAAAATAAATTTTAGTTTTAGCTCAAAAGATAAACTGGAAATTTAAATCACATAGAATCAGAGCCAGAAATACATAAAATAATATCCATTCTTTAAGTCATTGTTCATTAACTTTGCTTCCAGTCTTTTTGATCAGATCATGTAAGAGATTTTGAGTTTGTGAGATATTTAACTCATGCAAGAAAACAATTCTTCTGTGAGTAGAATTATAAACAGGATATAGTAAATGTATTATTATTATTTTGATAGCCAGTACATTTTGAACAAAAATTTAAATAAGTTTTAAAATGTTTGAATTTAGAAAATGAGAGGTATCTGCTTAATACTTCTTAGTTTTGAAAAACGTTTACTCTTAGTCGCTAACATCGATGGCAAACATAAGTCCTATTGGTAGGCCCTTTAAAAAAATGCTATGCTAAGTCAAATGTTCCAAAATATTTTCAAAGGCAAACACTTCTCCGTAGCTCTAATGTGAAGATATACATATTTACATGGACATACAAATATACTACATGAATCATAACAATGTTAAAACAATGATTCTAAAATATCTTGTAAAATTGAAAATACCCACGTTAGAATAAATATTACAAATCTGTGATGTATTTAAATAGTAAGATGTTTCCTTAGAGGATTAAAACATTCCTATGTATTTTAATTTTGCATGTGAACTATCGGGCTATACATTGTAAAGCATAAACCAGTAGAAGGTCTAACCAAATTATTAGGACACTAAGCTAGTTTGGATATAAGATAAAATTTTAATTTTGTGTGTTTTATAGAATTATAAATTCTGTGAAAGTTTTTGGCATACACACTTATCTATATACCCAAACATTTATTTAATAGTATCTTAAATTTCAGTAAAAATATTGAAGAAAATAGTGGTGGTTAGAGCTAAAACTGACACAGAAGAGCAGGGATAGGAATTTGTAAAGATATGACTCTTCTCAAGACCTCCAACTTTTGGAAAGAGGCATTAATAGCTAGAAAGGATGTGTGAGAGCAGAATTTCTTAAACATTTGGCACATTATTTGCCCCAAACCACAAAATGATGTGTAAGCACTTTGGGAAAATCTCAGGAATAAAAAGAAAATGGTTCCTACTTGCTAAAATTTGTCATCTTGGAAAGATTCCATTTTTTGTATTTGTGTGTGAAATTTGTTTTTAAGTGTGAAGTGCAGAAATTTTTTTCACATTCTCTGGTATATACACTTCACCTCATATTCACAGAATAATTCACAGGAGGATATATGACATATGTTAAACAACCAATGAAGATGGTGAAAGGGTTTAGTACATTTTTTTCATAATATTATTTATTTTGTATTTGTTTTAAAATAGTTCTTTTTAAATTATAGAAGAATGAGAGCCTTGTTGATAATTATGACATGCTTTTTTGTCACCATGCAAGATATGGCCCTACTATTTAACTATGGTCATACCCCAAAATTTGATAATTGTGGAGAATATACAGCATTCAATTTCTTGCATGTTAATTTTTTAGGGCCACATCAAGATATTCTATACTATTGATATTTACTTTAATCTAACTTCTAAAATTATTTATCTTCTACTTTATTGTGTCAGATTTATTCTTATAAAATAAACCCTATTTTAAAGTATAAGTATTTTGAAAAAATAGTGAATGGAGTATGCATAAATACACTCATAACTTCATAAACTCAGTGATAACTAACAATATATGCTAGTTTCCTGAAATTTAAAAATGTTGAGAATAGTGATCCCTTGAATTTCTCAACTCTTAGTACTCCAATTATTTATTCCACATTTTAACACTTTAATTTATAAAGTGTTCTTGCAGTGGAAAAATTCCATCTCCTACTTTATTTTATACTATTCACAGTGTCCAGAAGACTAGGACACACAAAGCAATTACTCAATAATCCTTTTAATTGTCTGATGTGACCAAAATGGAGCTCCTTATGGATATCATTCTTTTTCATAGATTTGTTTACACAATACTGTTCTCCCACTTACACATCTCTCCACTTTCCTTGCACTTAGCAGTTATCCAAGTAAGTTTAGTGTTAATTCTAAATTATACCCTTCTTCATTGATTCAT
Organism: Noctilio leporinus; assembly: GCA_004026585.1. NCBI lineage: Eukaryota > Metazoa > Chordata > Mammalia > Chiroptera > Noctilionidae > Noctilio > Noctilio leporinus. The sequence goes on from PVIW01014737.1 coordinate 9,120, forward strand.
CCCAGCACATTAACTATATAAAACACATTTATGCATATGCATGCACATACACACACAAAAAAAAACTTTGTTAGAAGCATTCAAAATACTTGTTTTTATTATTATTTTATGTTAAATACTTTACCCTATATACAGTATAATAATTTTTTCCCACTTTCCCAAACTTTATTAAAGAAAAAGCAGTGATGATAAATCTCTACAATCTTCCCTTGAAAATGTGATGTTTGATTTCACATACCAAGGCATACGTGGTTCCCAATTGTTCTAAGTAGGTAAGATGCTGAAATCCTAAAATGTTCATCTTCCAACTTTCCCCAGTCTGTGGTCTGTCTTTGGATCAGCAATAATTTCCTGAACAGTTACTATGGCTTCATTAATGTTTGTCTGTAGCTCTCTGAGCTCTTCTATACGTAACAATCGCAGAATTTGTGCAGCTTCGTTAAGAACTGCATCTCCTGTGTCAAAACCAAGAATATGCTTATCTAAAGCAACAGGCAATCCCTCTTTTGTTTGATTTGCTTTAGCAATTGCATCCTGTGTCAGATGCTCCTGGACTAAAATGCAGATTGCCTTAAGCATTACCAGGTAGTCATCATGACACTGTATCTGGGGAAGGTTAGCCAAAGCCATTACACCAGCCTTAAAATCAGGATTATTTACATCCAAATTGATCAATGGCTCTGCATTTTTAGCTTCATTGTCAGTATTTTTTTTTTACTATCAGCTGCTGAGTTTTTGTATTTTTCAGCATTATCTCCATTTTCAAGTCTAACAAGTAAACCAAGAAGTCAGTCAACTGCTTCTTGTCTATCTTAAATCTTGAATAGACAGTTAATATCTGTGAGATACTTTTCAAAGGACTTGGGCCAGTCACTACTGTGGATGTTTCTTAAATTACCTCTGTCTTCAATCTTGTAGTGTCTGGTTTTCTGGTCTTTAAGCCAAACAACAAAGTTCCTAAATTCTGTTTCATCTTTGCAGTTGAAGCCAGCAAGGTTGTGGTAGTTGAGAGCCATCAGTTTGCGTCAGAACATGGTCCTAGGTTCTAGCTAGCTCCCCGGGACTTCAGCTAGGAGAGGAGAAGTGAGGAGTAGCGGGCGGCACCGGCACTTGCTATGTGGCTAAGAGAGTGTAGGAATTTTTTAAAGTGAGTAAGAAAGGAGGCTCTTTTAAATTAATAAGTGTTAACAAAATTATGTATTTGACTATCATACCTGAATTTAAAAAGCATATAAGGTCAGAGTAAGTTAATTATCAGAGGAAAACATTTTTGGGGGTGGAGGTTGTTAAAAGGTCATCAATTTGGAGGCAAAGTAAGATCAAATAATGTGTGTTCTCTGTGTGTTCTCACTTAGTGGGTTTAAACTTGTACTGGGACTTCACTGAATCTCAGGAAAGATCCTCATAGGTTGTGGGGGACCCAACCCACAGTAAAATCCCCCAGTGCTGTGGATGAAACAAAAAACTTTCCAAACAGCTCTAGGAGGAAGAAGATCTGACCAGTGGCTCAAGGTCAAAGGCCCAGTTCTTTGTTCCCAAAGGTCTTTTATTGAAAGGGCTAGGCTTGGAGGCATGTAGTTTATCAATCAATGCTAATCAATGCTAATTACAGGGAAACTGGAAAAACAAGTAGGAGGGCAGGGAAATCTCACTCAGGTCAGGATGTGCATTCAAATTTAAAATAGTTCCCCAGTCATACAACAAAGCATCAGGCAAGGTGAAAGAACAGGCCAGGCTTCATAGTAACTAAAGTATTTACCCATCATCTAGTACCCATCCCCCCAGGGCTACTGTTTTTACAGGGAAACTTGTATGTACCCAGCATTTCCAGCCTTCTCAGTTGATACAACAAAGGATCAGGAGAGGTGAGAGAACAGGCTGGGCTTCTTAGTAACTAATGTATTTTCCCATGACCTAGTCCCCCTCCCCCAGGGCCACTGGTTTTATTTAACATGAAAACATGTATGCACCCTGCATTCCCAGCCTTCTGGTTGGGACTTACAGGTTTAGCCTGGCCCACGCGGGACTCCAAGTTTCCATGCTTTTTCCCAGGTGGGCCCCAACAGTAGGTTGGCTACAATAATCCATTGCTGGCGAGCCATACAAGTGTAATTTCTACATACATGAATTTGTTACTTAGATTTTTAAAAATTTTTGTGAGAAAGCATCTTTCTAGACATTTTTTCCAAAGAACCTGTTGCACTATACTTTGTCAAATATAAGACTGAAGCAAATAATATTTCTATACAACATAAAAGGTGTGCAATGTTATTCCCTGCATTAAATATCATCATAACCTACAGTTGTTAAAGTACCTTATCCCACCTGGCTGATGTGGCTCAGTGGATTGGCACCGACCTGGGAACACAAGTGTCGCTGATTCAATTCCCAGTCACGGTATATAACTAGGTTGCAAGACAGGTCCCCAGCTAGAGGCAGGTGAAAGATAACCATACATTGATGGTTCTTTCCCTTTCTTCCTCCCTCCCTGATCTTCTCTCTAAAAATAATGAACAAAATCTAAAAAAAAAAAAAAAGAAAGAAAGAAAGAAAGAAAGAAAGGAAAATAACCTTATCCTCTAATGGGTCAACCCATTGACCATGAAGGATTTCAGCAAAACAGAACCTGGGAAAGCCTTTATCTCTTTCTGGCTGCACAGGGAGTTGTTTGTATCAGCTAAAAAAAAACTTGGTGTCTAACTGTGTTATTATGAAATTCAGGATAAATTAAAGAATGAATTATCTTAATAAATACACAATAATAAAATAATCAAGTGATGGCCTTAAGATGTTCATAAGTGGGAAAACACTAAAGATGCAAAATTTGATTCAGTTTATTCAAACTATACAGTAATCAGATGTCATGTATACACAGGTCATCTTGTACTTATGCAGTTTTCCTAATTCCTTAGGCTCTAACTAGCTCTAGATTTGCCTCTGATAACAGTAGATGTATAGTTGTTCTTAGGTTTTTTATAAAATGAAAATACACTTGACTTTTGCAAAAAATAGAATATAAAAGGAAGAAATAAATGACACATTAACTTATTGTCCAATAATGTAACACACAAAATAAAGGTTCTGAAATTTTTACATGAAGAATTGTGCTTTGAAGGCATCAGAATAACCAATTACATAATCTATATTTCATACTATTAGGGGGAATTTTCAATAAAAATAAGAAGGTGGAAAATGTATCTCTATATCTTTTTAAAAGTACTTTTAGTATTTACTGTTTAAAAGTAATATAGGGAGCAACAATCACTAAAAACAAAAAAGTTTTTAACGTATACTCTTTATTTGCTTATGTCATATGAAAGTCTGACAATTACTATACTCTAAGAGATGTATGTCATCTTCTAACACTGTAAGTTAATTTAAAATAATATTTCTAAGCTATAGCTTCTCCATCTTTGTAATCTTGTCCACCTGGCTGTCACTGATGAAATGATAAATGTTATATGTCTCTAAATGTGTCTTTAGGCATTAAATATGATGGAAAAACTCTTTACTATGTAATAATTCTTTGATATAATTAGTCTAAGCTTCTGGAAAATTTGCAGATGTGTAGCTCCATGTTAATGCAACTTTTCATGTGTAAAAAAAGAAAAAAAGAATTTGGAACTATCACCAAAATGTATAACAGTTAATGAAGAATAAAAAACTCAAAAGCTAAAAAGTAGTTTGTTCTGAAAGATTACACTTTTTGTTTGTGTTTAAAGGGGAAAAAAAAAAAAAGATCATCATTCAGTAATGCTACAACTGATTAAACAAACTTCAAGAAGCAAGATACATTAAAAGAAGACTTCTGTTGCCATGTACTTTTTATGAGTAATTCAACTACTTAAAACTGTTTTCCAAAATGAAGACTTCAGTGAGTATAATGTTGTGTATCTGTGCTTTGAATCTGTCTATTCTCTGTTAACTTTTCTCTGAAAAGACATGCCAGACAATATTTTCAGACAATTGTTCTTTTCAGAGGAACATGAAGTATGAATACACATTTGCACTTGAAGTGTGAAGAACATTTTAATGGTATTAGAAATAATTTTGCTTTGTTAGCTACAGAGCTAACAAAAATAACTAAAGAATAAAAGGGTCCAAAGATGTGGAGAAAAGATTTTTAGACTTATCACTGAACTTCATCTGCTGTTTCTCAGACTTTTTCTTTCACCAGCTGATAATAAATGTCACATATCCTTTATGAGGTGTAAGGTTCTTCATCTTTTCTAGAAGACAGACATTTCAAATCAAAGGTTAAAGATCTACAATATTAAGCGTTCACAGATGAAAAAAATCTTTCTAAAACTTGGATGTTCTTTTACAATGATGAATTGTCTCAATACATATAATCAAGATAAATTATATTTTTGCTTCTGAAGTAATAAATAACATTACAAATAACCTGTATCGGGTAATATTAATTCATCCTATTAAGTATATGTTGAAATTTTACTGAATAGTGCAGTATCGCTTTTACTATTTAAGGATATATGCTTCTAAAAAATAAATCTTATAATTGATAACACAAGCACATAGATATAAAGCAATACTGTCTTAAGTGAAATATAATTAAATGCATTATTTTGGGGCATATTCCACATAGGGAGGCTTGTATAATGCAATGATACAGAATATGTGCTAAAGGTTGAGCTATTCTGGGTTCAAATATAGTCTCTCTTGCCTGATTCAGACCTTTGCAAATAGACATTATTTCTGTGCACCTCATTTTTGTAATCTGTAAAATCTATTTTATTGTCATTTATTCCCTAAGAGATACAGTATAGTTTATATCCCTGTAGGAAAACTTATTTTCTCTTTTTTCTATCCCTCCCACCCCACTATGTTCTTCCCTGCTTCTTCAAGAAACAAATCTGAAGTAGTATATCTGCAATCTTTTCTACTTAGGCTAGATATTTTAGAAAGAATCTTTCAATTACTGTTGCATACCTATTTTTAAATGAACATCTATACTTATGCTTCTGTCTTCATTTCCCACCTGTATTCATACACCATACCTCACCCCCAATCATTAATGCTGCAAAGTCAAGGGGATTTCCCAAAGAGGAAAACCAAGGAGTCCTCATTTATTGCACATGTCTTCATTCCTTACTAAAAAACATTTAGAAATCCTGACTCATACTTAAATAAGTGGTCTTCCTGTAGGTGGATTTGTCCACCTAAAGAGAACTAAAACAAGGGTTAGAAGGGGATATTCAGAGCTCTGACTGGTGGCTCAGTGGAATGGGACCAGCCTGCGAACCCAAAGGTAGCTGGTTCCCAGTCAGGGCACATAACCAGGTTGCAAGCCAGGACTCCAAGCCAGGTCCCCAGCTGGAGGCAGGTGCAAGACAACTATACAGTGATGTTTCTCTCCCTTTCTTCCTCACCCCCTGCCCTTCTCTCTAAAAGTAATGAATAAAATCTTTAAAAAAAAAAAAAAAAAAAGGTAACCAGAGTAGTCTTTAAAAAAATAAAAGATGTTGATAGATGTATATTTATTTTGTGGTAACTCATTGACCTGTGTACTTATGATAAATGCATCACATAAAAACATTTAAAATCTAATTTCATCATTTGCCCTACCAAACATCTTCCCAGTTATTCAAATCAGCAACCTAAAAACTACTTTACCTTCCAAATAAACCTCACTTCAAATCCTGTGCTACCCTGTGCCTCTAAAATGTCTCATGATTTCTATACACTGGTCAACCTTACTCTCTCTCATGGGTCAGGTCGGCATAATACCATGATCATCTTGTAGTAATATTCTCCTAATCAATATTTTCTCTATAGATCACTCTACTAATTTATTCTGCACCTTACCTTTAGAATTATCTTTCCCACACCCAAATATACTGTTTTATGATTCAGTTTTCCTATTACCAACAATCCAAAATAAGTATAAAGATGCTTTATTATTATTACCAACAATCCAAAATAAGTATAAAGATGCTTTGTAACCAGACTTCAATTAATTCTGCAATCTCTTTCTCTGCAAATCTATCCATTTCTATTTCCTAAAACACATTATGCAATCTAAACTCTAGTCAATTAAAAATATTTCTTAAATCTCTTCATTCAATCTTGTCATCATGCACATGATTGAAATGCACCATGTGTCTTAGGTCAGATGGGGTCCTAGAGTGCTGGATGATCCTATAAAATTAATTTCTGCAACAGTGTTCAGGACCACTCAACATTACTTCTTATAGTCATATATGTGTTTAATCATTTTACATGTTGGTCTAATGATTAAACTATAGACTTCTCAGGAGCAAGGCTCAACATCTTATCTGCCTCAATAGCTAGTACATAACTTAAATTTGAGTTTCACTTAAAATATTCACCGCTATTTCCCCCAGAAAAGGATATAAATTTATCTTAAAGCAACATATTCCAATGTCCATCTCTTTGGATCTACAGGGTATACTTTATTTCCTTGTTCATTAATTTTATTTTCTGTATTGAAACCTATTAGCTTTTTCCCCAGGGACTTTCCAGCCACTCTGAACCAGGAATCTCAATGTCTTGCCTGACAGATAGGTGTAGGCTCAGAAAGCTTTTTTTTTTTTTTTTTAATTTTATTGTTGTTGTATTACATCCATCCCTTTTTTGCTCCCCTCTGTCCCCCTCCCCACCCACCCTTTCCCCCCAAAGTCAATCCCACCTGTTGTCCATGTCCATGGTTCCTTTATACTAAGCTGCTCCCCTTCTTTGCCTCTGCCTACCCCCTCCCCCCCAACCCTTTTTCCCCTTACCACTGCAGGCCTATTCCTTGTATTCATACACTTGGTTCTGTTTTGCTTGTTGTTAGTTTTGCTCATTATTGTCCCATAATGGGTGAGATCATATGATACCTGTCCTTCACTGACTGGCTTATTTCACTAAGCATAATACACTCCAGTTCCATCCATGTTGTTGCAAAGGGTACAAGTTCCTTCTTTCTTTCTGCTGTGTAGTATTCCATTGTGTAAATGTACAGAAAGCTTTTAGAGTCTGCCATTCTCCTGGTTTGTCCTGATTGTCATCTGCCTTTCTTCTTTGTTAGGGTTATTTTTTAAATCATATGTTCATTTGTACTTACTACAAAAGAGGGCACACTAAAGATACCAGGAGTGATTCAATAAATACACTGGTACTCAGCAACCCATTAAAAAAATCCAAATACATGTTAAGTTTCTTCTTCTTAAGATCCCAACCCCTTCCTTCCCCAAAATAAATCACTACAGTAACTTCAGTGATTATTATGGCAATGCATTTCTTTAAACTTTTACAAATTATGTTTATATAAGGATTTTGTTATGATTTAAATTTTTTTGAATTTTTTTAAAATTTAATTTTATTGTTGTTGTATTACATACATCTCATTTCCCCTCTCTTCTGTCCCCTTCCCCACCCACCCACTCCCCTCCAAAGTAAATCTCATTTGTTGTCTATGCCCATGGTTCTTTCATGCTAGTTCCTTGACTAAACTGCTTCCCTTCTTTGCCACCTCCTCCCCCTGTCCCTACCTCCTGCCCTCTGCCCACTGAAGGTCTATTCATTGTATTCATGTATCTGGTTCTGTTATGCTTGTTTGCTTGTTTTGTTCATTAGTGTCCTGTAATGGGTGAGATCATATGGTAGTTATCTTTCACTGACTTGCTTATTTAACTAAGCATAATACCCTCCAGTTCCATCCATGTTATTGCAAAGGGTAGGAGTTCCTTCTTTCTTCCTGCTGTGTAGTATTCCATTGTGTAAATGTACCAAAGCTTTTTGATTCATTCCTCCACTGATGGGCACTTAGGCTGCCTCCAGCACTTGGCTATTTTAAACAATGCTGCTATGAACACAGGGGTACATAAATTCTTCTGAATTGGTGTTTCAGGGTTCTTGAAATATAATCCTAGTAGTGGAATTGCTGGATCAAAAGGCAGTTCCATTTTTATTATTTTAAGGAAACCCCATAATGTTTTCCATAGTGGCTGCACCAACCTGCATTCCCATCAACAATGTACCACGGTTCCCTTTTTCCCCACATCCTCCCCAACACTTGTTGTTTGTTGATCTGTTGATTATTGCCATTCTGACAGGTATGAGGTGGTATCTTATTGTGGTTGTAATTTGCATCTCTTTGATGGCTAGTGATGTTGAGCATTTTTTCATGGGCTCTTTGTATGTCTTCCTTGGAAAATTGTCTGTTCAGGTCCTCTGCCCACTTTTTTTTTTTTTTTTTTTTAATTTTTTTTTTTAAGATTTTATTTCATTATTTTTAGGAAGAGGGGAAGGGAGAGATGCAGAGGGAGAGAGACATCAATGTATGGTTGCGTTTCACCTGCCTCCAGCCACAGATCTGACTGGAGACCTGGCTTATAACCTGGTTGTGTGCCCTGGCTGGGGAATCGAACCTGTGACTTTTGGGTTCGCAGGCTGGCACCTCACCCACTGTGCTACCAGCCAGGGTTCCTTTGCCCACTTTTTAATTGGGCTGTCTGTCTCCCTGGTGTTGAGTTGCATTAGTTCTTATATATTTTGGAGATCAAACCCTTGTCTGAGGTATCATTGGCAAATATGTTTTCTCATACAGTTGGTTCCCTTTTAATTTTGCTGGTGTTTTCTTTAGCTTTAGCTTTTCAATTTAATATAGTCCCATTTGTTGATTTGTTCTTTGATTTCCTTAGCCCTTGGTGAAGTATCAGTAAACATATTTCTGCATAGGATATCGAAAATTTTACTGCCTATATATTCTCCAGTTATATACTTAAACACTGCATATGTTTATGTTCTTTATTCATTTTGAGTTTATTCTGGTGTATGGTGTAATTTGGTGGTCTAGTTTTACTTTATTGCATGTCCATGTCCAGTTCTCCCAATACCACTTATTGAAAAGACTATTTTTACTCCATTTTATATTCCTTCCCCCTTTGTTGAATATTAATTGACCATAGAGTCCTGGGTTTATTTCTGGGCTCTCTATTCTGTTCCATTGATCTATATGTCTATTCTTATGCCAATACCAGACTATTTTGATTACAGTGGCCATGTAGTACAGTTTGATATCCAGTATTGTGATTCCTCCTACCTTCTTCTTTCTCAAAATTTCTGTGCCTATTTGTGGGTGTTTTGGGCTCCATATAAATTTTTGAAGTATTTTTTCTATGTCTATAAAATATGCCATTGGTATTTTAATTGGGATTGCATGGAACCTATAGATTGCTTTGGGTAGTATGGACATTTTAATGATGTTAATTCTTCCCATCCACGATCATGATACACACTTCCATTTATTTGTATCTTCCTTCATTTCTTTCTTCAATATTCTGTAGTTTTCTGAGTATATGTATTTTACCTCCTTGATTAAGTTTATTCCTAAGTACTTTATTTTTCTTGCTGCTATGGTAAATGGGATTCATTTTCTGGCTTCTATCTCTGAGGTTTCATGATTGGTATACAAAAATGCTTTTGATTTCTGAATATTGACTTTATATCCAGCTATTTTGCTAAATTTGCTTATTAGGTTGAGTAGGTTTCATGTGAAGTCTATTGGGTTTTGTATGTACACTATCATGTCATCTGCAAATGATGGCAGTTTTACTTCCTTCTTTCCAATTTGGATACCTTTGGTTCCTTTTTCTTCTCTGCCACCTATGTCTTTTGATTGGTGCCATTTAATCCATTGACCTTTAAGGTTATTATCAATATGTACTTATTCATTATCTATTTTTCCTTTTGTACCTGTGTTCCTGTCTGTCTCTCTGTTTCTTCATCTTCTTAAAGCAGACCCTTTAACATCTCTTGCTATGCTGGTTTTGTGGAAGTGTATTCTTTCAGATTTCTTTTGTCTGGGAAACTCCTTATTTCACCTTCCATTTTGAATAACAGCCTTGCTGAGTAGAGTATTCTTGGTTGCAGGCCTTTGTTTTTCATTGCTTGAAATATTTTTTGCCATCCCCTTCTGGCTTGTTGTGTTTCTGTTGAGCAATAAGTTGATAACCTTATTGGATTCCCCTTTTATGTTATTTGCTGTTTCTCTCTTGCTGCTTTTAGGATTCTCTCCTTGTCTTGAAATTTGGCATTTTAATAATGATGTGTCTTGGAGTGGGCCTTTTTGGGTTCATCTTCATTGAGACCCTCTGGTTTTTAAGCTTGCATGACTTTTTCTCTCCTCAAGTTAGGGAAGTTTTCTGTCATTACTTTTTCAAACAGGTTTTCTGTCCTTTGCTTCTCTTCTTCTTCTTCTGGTATCCCTATGAAATGAGTGTTATTATGTTTCATGTTTTCCTGCAGCTCCCTTAAAACCTCTTCATTCTTTTTCAGTCTTTTTTTCATTTTGTTGCACTTCCCAGGAATTTTTTTTCTACATTGCCCTCAGCTTGATGATCCAATCTTCTGCTTTCTCTAGCCTGCTTTTAATTCCTTCTACTATGTTCTTCAATTCAGAAATTGTATTCTTCATTTCCTCCTGGCTTTTATTGATGGTTTTTATGTCCTTTTTAATGCTGGTGTAGTTCTCAGTAAGTTCCTTATAGCTTCCCTGTAGTTTTGTGTAGTTCCCCTGGAGTTGGTTATAGTTTTGTTTGAATTCACTGAGCTCATTGAGCTTCTCTTTCATCACTGTTTTGAATTCCATGTCTGAGAGAGTGCTTGCCTTTATTTCATTTTGTACTCTTCCTAGGAATTCCTCCTTTCCTTTGGCTAAGGGTTTATTTCTTTTTCTCCTTATTTTAAGTGACCCTGTTTGTTTCTGCTTCTTGGTTTGGTCTGCTTTTACTTACTGTCTTGGTGATGTGACCTTCTGTGGTGTAGAGGTGCACTTCTTTTTACTTCCTGGCTCTGTGCTTGGTGAATTCTGGGCTTAGCCAGTTGGAGACTGGCATTGCTGTACAAACATCACCACCATCTATCTCCAGAATTTTTTATCTTCCTCAACTAAACCTCTGGACCCATTAAACACTAACTGAAGGTTATGTTGTTAAATACAGACTTTCTATTGGTTTTTGAATATTGGTTTTAAAGGCAGGAGAGGTTGGCTGGGCATGAAGAGACCATGAGGAAGAAGAATATAAAAAACTTTATTTGTCATGTTAAGATCACCAAAATCCAGGTTACCAGAAACCACTGTAAAACCCTAAGGAAGCAAGGACTCCTTCAAAAGAAACAGCACCCAGAATTTTTTTATAAGATATTCTGCCAAAGTGGTCAGTGCCTAGGATGTGTAATTTGGAAATTAACTTTATTTAGGAATAAAATAAAGTCACAATTATTCCCTGACCAGCTTGGTTCAGTAGGTTGGCTGATGTCCCACAAAGCAAAAGATCACCAGTTCTATTCTTCTTCAAGGCACATGTCTGGAATGCAGGTTGGGTCCCAGGTTGGGGTAAGTGTGAGAAGCAAACAGTCAATGTTTTCATCTCACATTAATGTTTCTCCCCCTCACTTTCTTCCTCCCTTTTGTTCTCTCAACACTTGAAAAAGTAATATTCTTGTTGACCTGATTTAGAGAAGTTAAATTCTACCTATTTCTAAATATAGTTTTGTTTTGTTTTGTTTTGTTTTGTTTTTGAAAAGATGTTCTCCCAAAGTCAAAGCAGAACTCTCTCCCAATATGGAAATTGCTACCAGATATCATAATGGGAATCTTAGGTCAGAAAGGAACTATTAATCTTGCATCAGCTACAATGAGAATATTTTTCTAGCCAATGTACAGCCTGACCACTTTGACATCCAAAAGGCAACTGCTCAGTGTTGGGAACTTTAATCTTATAAGCACTCATATCAATCATACCAAGTCTCCAAAATTATTACTGATGTCTTCCCAAACTATCTCCATCTTTTCTTTGCCGCTATATAGCCATTCTACTTAAAATGCTAGACAGTCTGTAGGGTTGCAGTGAGGGACTGGAATCAGCATTTGCTATATGTATGTTGACACTGAGAAATGATCCTGTCCATTTCCAGTTTCAGGGTAAGAGTCTTAGCTCAGAGATGCATGGTGAAAATAAAAATCTATTGCAGAACTTTAGATCTATCTTTTATCTCTCTTTTTTAAAGTATTGATTATGCTGTTATAGTTGCCCCAATCTCTTTTTCCTTTATTCTCCTTAACCCAGGACCCCACTTCTTTCCTGCAATCCCAACTCTTTAGTTCATGTCCATATGTTGTGCATATGTTCCTTGATTTCACCCTTTCCTATATTATTCTTAACTTCTCCCTGCCTATTGTATACCCATCAATTATGTTTCATAATCCCTACATCAGTTGCAAGTTTCTCCCTTTCTCTCACCCAGCTGATAACCCTCCTAATGATTCTCCTACCCATGATTCTGATTCTATTCTGTTTGCTGAATTTGTTTTCATTTTTATTTTTTTAGATTCCGATGTTGATAGTTGTAAGTTTGTTGTCACTTTAATGTTAGTAATTTTGATCCTCTTTTTTTATAAGTAACTCCTTTTAACATTTTATATAATAATGGCTTTGTGATGATAAACTCTAGCTTTACTTAATTTGGGAAGCACTTTATTTTCCCTTCCATTCTAAATGATAGCTCTGCTGGATAGCATCATCTTGGTTGTAGGTCTCTGCTTTTCATCACTATGAATACATCTTGCCAGTCCCTTCTTGCCTGCAAAGTTTCTTTTGAGAAATCAGCTGATATTCTTAAGGTAACTTTCTTTTCTCTTTCTTCTTTTAAGATTTTCTCTTTATATTTAATCTTTGGCATTTAAATTATAATGTGTCTTGGTGTGGTCCTCTTAGGAACTAGCTTGTTTAAGACTCTCTGTGCTTCCTGGACTTATATGTCTAGTTACTTTCCCAAATTAGAGAAGTTTTCTTTCATTATTTTTTTACATGCTTTTTAAATTTCTTGCTCTTCCTCTTTTCCTTCTGGCACCCCTATGATATGGATGTTGGCATATTTTAAATGGTCTCTTTTTTTTTTTTTTTTTTTTTTTTTTCAATTCTTGTTTCTTCATTCTGTACTGGCTGTTTATCTCTTTTTTATGTTATAAATCATTGATCTGAATCCCAGTTTCCTTCCTTTCACTTTTAGTTTCATGTGAATTTTCCTTCATTTCATTTAGCATAACCTTCATTTCTTCCCTTCTGTGTTTGCTGTACTCAAGTGTAT
>PVIW01014738.1:9366-22328 GCA_004026585.1 Noctilio leporinus
ATGGAAGCATATACCATGTTCGTGGATGGGAAGAATGAACATCATTAAAATGTCCATACTACCCAAAGCAATCTACATATTCAATGCAATCCCAATTAAAATACCAATGACAGACTTCACAGAAATAGAAAAAATACTTCAAAAATTTATATGGAGCCAAAAACGCCCACGAATAGCCACAGCAATCTTGAGAAAGAAGGACAAGGTAGGAGGAATCACAATAGTGGACTTCAAACAATACTACAAGGCTACTGTCATCAAAACAGCCTGGTTCTGGCATAAGAATAGACATATAGATCAATGGAGCAGAATAGAGAGCCCAGAAATTAACCCAGGACTCTATGGTCAACTAATATTTGACAAAGGGAAAGGAATATCAAATGGAGTAAAAGCAGTCTCGTCAACAAATGGTGTTGGGAGAACTGGACAGCAACATGCAAAAAGATAAAACTGGACCACCAACTTACACCATACGCCAGAATAAACTCAACATGGATAAAGGATTTAAACATAAGCAGTGCCACCATAAAGGTCCTGGAGAAAAATATAGGCAGTAAACTTTTGGATATCCTAGGCAAAAATATGTTTACTGATACTTCACCAAGGGCAAAAGAAATCAAAGAACAAATCAACAAATGGGACTATATGAAATTGAAAAGTTTCTGTTCAGCTAAAGAAAATATAATCGAAATTCAAAGGGAACCAAATGTATGGAAAAACATAATTGCCAATGATACCTCAGACAAGGGTCTGATCTCCCAAATATATAAAGAACTAATGCGACTCAACACCAGGGAGACAGACAGCCCAATTAAAAAATAGGCAAAGGACCTGAACAGACAACTCACTGAGGAAGATATACAAAGGGCCTAGAGGCATATGAAAGAATGCTCAACATCACTTAGTCACCAGAGAGATGCAAACTAAAACCACAATAAGATACCACCTCACACCTGTCAGAATGGCAATCATCAACAAATCAACAAACAACAAGTGGTTGTGAGGATATGGGGCAAAGGGAATCCTCATGCACCGTTAGTGGGAATGTAGGCTGGTGCAGCCACTGTGGAAAACAGTATGGGGTTTCCTTAAAAAACTAAAAATGGAACTTCCTTTTGATCCAGCAATTCCACTACTTGGACTATACCCAAAAAATCCTGGAACACCAGTTCATAAGAACCTATGTACACCTATGTTCATAGCGGCACTATTTACAATAGCCAAGTGCTGGAAACAGCCTAAGTGCCCATCAGTGGATGATTGGATCAAAAATCTTTGGTACATTCACACAATGGAATTCTATATAGCAGAAAGAAAGAAGGAATTTGTACCCTTTGCAACAACATGGATGGAACTGGAGAGTATTATGCTTAGTGAAATAAGCCAGTCGGTGAAGTACAAATATCATATGATCTCACCCATTACAGGACAATAATGAACAAAACTAACAACAAGCAAAACAGAACCAAATATATGAATACAGTGAACAGGTCTTCAGTGTCAGGGGGAAAGGGGTTGGGATGAAGGGGGAGGCAGAGGCAAGGAAGGGGACCAGTTTAGAGAAGAACCTAGTATAAAAGTACTATGGACATGGACAACAGGTGGGATTGACTTTGGGGGGAATGGGTGGGTGAGGATGGGGACAGAGGGGAGCAAAAAGGGGATGGATGTAATACAACAACAATAAAATTAAAAATAAAGAAAAAAAGTCAACACAGCATTTATCATGTCCTCCAGTTAGTTCAACCTCCTTCTGCATCCTCTCTTCCTTGGAGCCTTCCTTGGCAATGCAAGAACCTAACAGGTTGTAAATATATAGCCCCATATAATTTTTTAAAAATGTTATTGTTGTATTACATCCATCCCCTTTTTGCTCCCCTCTGTCCCCCTTGATTCAATGATAGCCTGAAAAGGATGGTGACTTTCAGCTCCTCCTCTGTTACCTTAAAGCTTAATGATAGTTACATATTTCATGCTTAAAGCAATAATTCTTTATTTACTTCATTTATTATGTATAAATATATTTTTTATTGTGTTAGAATCAATTAAAGAGAGACTTCCGGTAAATGCCATCTCCTTAGCAGTTTCTTCCTTAGCCTGAACCAACAGCCATTTAACATAACTCTGAGGCTAGAAAAAAGGTAAAACTTGAGGCAGTACTGCCAGTGAAGTTTTGAGAGCTAACAGATTGGCAATCCTGAGATTTCTTTTCCCACTAATAACAACCCTCCTGATGCTTAAATGACTTCTGAAATTAATGACACCTATGTGTTTTTGCCATTTTGAGTGCAGCAAATTCATATATACTAAAAATAGGTGGACTTAAGGAATGTCTGTTACTTTGGTGCTGTTACAGAATCTTCTAGCAAGACAAGGTAGTCCAACATCTATTGTGTTAGTATTGCCTCAAAGAGTAACCATGGTATTGTTTTCCTTACACAAATTCCATTAGCCCTTCATTTTATGGTTCATTTGGATAACTGAAAAACAGTAGAACCTGATTGGGAACAGTTTGTCATTGCATTAGACTTCAAACAGTAAAACTCTCCTGTGTAAATGTTAGTTGGCTGGGAGTGTCATGCAGGGTAAAGAATCAAACAGACAGCAGATGTTGAAGATTCAGGAGAGGAATGAACCTCATAAAGCAGGTTACACTTTAAGAGAGCAAATTATTTTGAGATTTTTGTGTTTTTATGGGTTAGAAGCACATTGTCTTTGTGAAACAGAAGCAAACACACAGAGAAAGTATATGGAAAATATTAACAAGGACATATTCAAAGTCAGTGGCTAAGACAGTAAGAGGTAAATTGAAATAAAATAGTGAAAGAAAAGATTAATAGAATAATCAAAATCAATTGAGTGTTACAGATCTTGTGAAAGAGATTATTGATGAACTAACAAACAAGAGAATATCTCCATGATTTAGAGAGAAAGCAGTCTGAAGTAAACATAATGAGAGTGATGGTGATTGACAAAGAAATTTAAATTTTAAGTGTGACTATGAAGAATCCAAAGCAAGCACAATGAGCAATTGTTTTTACAAAAGTTTGAAAAATAAAAATAAACTGTGGATTCTATAAGCACCTAAAAATGGTATCTAAAATGAAACTCATCTTGTTTCTCTCATGCTATTCTAAATTATTTTTATTGATTACTGTTATGTTACAATTGTTTCACCTCCCCCTCATTACTCTTCCTTATTCCTTCTTCCCTTCTTCCCCAGTCAATACCCCCTGCCTTATTCATGTCATGGATCTTTCACATTAGCTCCTCATCTAAACCTTACCCTTTCTCTCCCCTACTCTCTTCCTCTCTCCTTCCCCCTCCCCTCTGGTCAAATTCTGCTCCTTTTTTACCCCCATGATTCTAGTTCCTTTCTGCTTGTCTGTTTGTTTATTCATTAGTCTCCTGTATTAGGTAAGATCATATAATATTTGTCTTTTCTCATCTGGCTTATTTCATTAAGCATAATACTCTCCATTCCAGCCATGCTGTTGCTAAAGGTAGGAGTTCCTTCTTTCTTTCTGCTATGTAGTATTCCATTGTGCAAATGCATCACAGGTTTTATTTATACATTTTTTTAAAAATTAAAGATTTTTATTATTATTATTTTTTTTTAGAGAGAGGGGAAGGGAGAGAAGCAGAGAGGAAAAGAGACACCAATGTATGGTTGCCTTTCACCTGCCTCCAGCTACAGATCTGGCTGGAGACCTGGCTTGCAACCTGGTTATGTGCCCTGGCTGGGGAATCAAACCAGTGACCTTTGGGTTCGTAGGCTAATGTCTTATCTACTGTGTCACCAGCCAGGGCTTAAATGTAGCACAGATTTTTTGTGATTCATCCATTGATGGGCACTTAGGCTGTTCCAATTACTTTGCTATTGTAAATAATGCTGCTATGAACATGGGGGTTGCATAGGTTTTTCTGAATTGGTGTTTCAGGTTTCTTTGGGTATAAACCTAGCAGTGGAATTGCTAGGTCAAAAAGCAATTCTATCTTGAGTCTTTTGAGGAAATTCCATACTGTTTTCCATAGTGGCTGTACCATTCTGAATTCCCACCAGCAGTGTACTAGGGTTCCTTTTTCTCCACATCCTTGCCAGCACTTTTGTTTGTTGATTTGTTAATGATGGCCATTCTTACAGGTGTGAGGTGCAATCTCATTGTGGTTTTAATTTGCATCTCTCTGATGACTAGTGATGTTGAGCATTCTTTCATATACCTATGGACCCTTTGTATGTCTTTCTGGGAGAAGTGTCTGTTCAGGTCCTCTGTATATTTTTTAATTGGGGTGTCTGCCTTTTTGGTAGTGAGTCCTATGACTTCTTTATGTATATTTGAGATCAAACTCTTGTCTGAGGTATCATTAGCAAATATGTTTTGCCATATGGATGTTTCCCTTATTAATTTACTAAAGTTTTCTTTAGCTGAGCAGAAACCTTTTATTTTGATGTAGTCCCATTTATTTATTTGTTCCTTTATTTCCCTTGCCCTTAGAGAAGTATTGGTGAAAATATTGCTGCATGAGATATCTGAAATTTTGCTTTCTCTGTTTTTCTCTGAATTTTTATGGTGGTGTAGCTTATGTTTAACTCTTTTATCCATATTTAGCTTATTCTGGTGTATGGTGTAAGTTGGTGGTCTAGTTTTCTTTCTTTCTTTTTCTTTTTCCTTTTTCTTTCTTTCTTTCTTTCTTTCTTTTCTTTTTCTTTTTCTTTTTTTTTGCATGTTGCTGTTAATTCTCCCAACACCACTTGTTGAAGAGGCTATTGTCACTCCATTTTGTGGTTCATTCCTTTTTGTCAAAAAATAGTTGACCATAGAGACCTGAATTTATTTCTGGGCTCTCTATTCTGTTCCATTGATCTATATGTCTATTTTTATGCCAGTACCAGACTGTTATGTTTATAATAGCTTTGTAATATATTTTGATATCTCATATTGTGTTTCCTCCTACTTTGTTCTTATTTCTCAAGATGGCTGCAGTTATTTGTGGTCATTTCTGGCTCTATATAAAAATTTGAAGTATTTGTTCTAAATCTGTGGAATATATAATTGGTATTTTAATAGGAACTATGTTGAACCTATAAGTTGCTTGGGTAGTATAGACATTTTTATGATGTTAATTCTTCCCATCCATGAACATGATATATGCTTCCATTTATTTGTATTTTCCTTGATTTCTTTTTTTACCGTTCTGTAGCTTTTTAAGAACAAGTATTTTACCTCCTTGGTTAAGTTTATTCCAAGGTACTTTGTTTTTCTTGTTGCTATAGTAAATGGGATTAATTTTCTAGTTTCTCTCTTTGATGTTTAATTGTTGGTGTACAAAAATGACTTTGTATCCAGCTCTATTTTGGCAAATAAACTTATTAGGTTGAGTAGAATTAAGGTAGAGTCTATCATGTTTTGTATGTACACTATCATATTATCTGCAAATAATGACAGTTTGACTTCCTCTTTTCCAATTTGGATGCCTTTGATTTATTTTCCTTGCCTGATTGCTATGGCTAGAACTTCCAAAACAATGTTGAATAAAAGTGGAGAGAGAGGACAGCCTTGTCTTATCACTGATCTTAAGGGTAAGGATTTTAGTTTTTGCCCATTTAGTATGGTGGTGGCTGCAGGTTTTTCATATATAGGCTTTATTATATTGAGGCATGATCCCTTTTTTCCCAGCTTACTGAGTATTTTTATCATAAATGGATGCTGTAATTTATCAAATGATTTTTCAGTATCTATTGATATGATCATACGATTTTTATCTTTCATTTTGTTTATGTGGTGTATTACATTTATTGATTTGCGAATGTTGTACCATCTTTGCATCTCTGGAATGAATCCCACTTGATCATGGTTTATGATCTTTGTAATGTATTGCTGGATTTGATTGTCCAATATTTGTTGAGAATCTTAGCATTTATATTCATCAGAGATACTGGCCTGTAGTTTTCTTTATTTGTTGTGTCTTGACTTGGTTTGGGGATTAGAATAATACTGGTCTCATGGAAAGAGTTGGGAAGTCTTCTCTCTTCTTGGATTTTTTGGAATAAGTTGAGAAGGATAGGAGTTAGTTCTTCCCTAAATGTTTGGTAAATTTCACCTGTGTAGCCATCCAGCTTTTGTGTGCTGGGAGTTTTTGGTTACTGCTTCAATTTCATTTGTTGTTATCAGTCTATTCAGGCTTTCTGCTTCTTGATTCAGTTTTGGAAAGTTATATGTTTCTAGAAACTTGTCCTTTCCACTCAGATTGTCAGATTTTTTGCCATATAGCTATTCATATTAATTACTTACTATCCTTTGTATTCCTGTGATATCAGTTGTGATTTCTCCTCTGTCGTTTCTGATTTTGTTTATTTGGGTCCTTTCATTTTTTCTTGATGAGTCTGGTTAAATGCTTATTGGTTTTGTTTATCTTTTCAAAGAATCAGCTCCTGGATTTATTGATCCTTTGAATTGTGCTTTTAGTCACTATGTTGTTTAATTCAGTTCTGATTTTGATTATTTCCTTCCTTCTACTTGCTTTGAGCTTTGTTTATTCTTGATCTTTTAGTTCTTGTAGCTTTATGGTTAGGTTGTTTGTATGAACTTCTAACCTTTTTAGGTAGGTCTGTATTGCTATGAACTTTCCTCTGAGGACTGTCTTCACTGTGTCCCATAGGTTTTGGACTATTGTGTATTCATTTTTATTTGTTTCCATAAACATTTTGATTTCTTCCTTGATCTCATTGTTAACCCATTCATTATTTAATGGTTTGTTATTCAGTCTCCATGAATTTGAATGTTTTTGAGTATTTTCCTTGAGAGATTAGTTTCTAGTTTCAAGCCATTGTGATGTGAGAAGATTCTTGATATAATTTCAATTTTTTAAAATTTGTTGAGGGTTTTTTGTGCCCTACTATATCTATCTTAGATAATTCTCTACATGCATTTGAAAAGGATGTGAATTTTGCTTCATCAGAGTGAAAAGTTCTGTATGTATATCAATTAAATCATTTTTATTTAGAATGCTGTTCAACGCCACAATATCCTTGCTATTTCTTTGCTTGGAAGATTTGTCCACTGTTGACAATGGGATGTTGAAATCTTCTACTATGAATGTGTTGCTGTCAATGTCCTTCTTGAAGTCCTCCAAGATTTTCCTTATATATTTGGATGTATATATGTACACAAGCATTATATCTTTTGGTTGGATTGTTCCCTTCAGTATTATGAAATGTCCTTCTTTTTCTCTTTTTAGGGCCTTTGTAGTAAAACCTATTTTGTCTGATATAAGTATTGCTACACCAGCAATTTTTTTTTAAGACTTTATTCATTATTTTCAGAGGGAAGAGAAGGGAGGAAGAAAGAAGGGGAGAGAAGCATCAATATATGGTTACCTTTCACCTGCCTCCACTATGTGCCCTGGCTGGGGAATCGAACCAGCCACCTTTGGGTTTGCAGGCCAGTGCCAATCCATTGAGCCACATCAGCCCCAGCCAGGGGTTACCCCAGCATTTTTTTCATGACTGTTTGCTTGAAATAGTTTTTCCATTCTTTCACTTTCAGTTTGTGTGTATCTTTTGTTCTGAGGTGGATCTCCTGTAGGCAGTATATGTGGGTCATGTTTTCTTATCCATTCAGTTACCCTATGTAATTTTTTAAAAGATTTTATTTATTATTTTTAGAGAGAGGAGAAGGGAGAGAGGCAGAGATGGAGATAGACTTCAATGTATATTTGCTTTTCACCTGCCTCCAGCTATGGACTGGGCTGGAGACCTGGCTTGCAACATGGTTATGTGTACCCTGGCTGGGAATTGAACCAGTGACCTTGAGGTTTGCAGGTGGGTGCTTTATCCACTGTCACCAGCAGGGCCACCCTATGTCTTTTTACTAGAGCATTTAATCCATTTACATTTAATGTTATTATGGACAAGTACTTGTTCTTTGACATTTTCCCCTTTGTATCTGTGTTCTTTTCTTTCTTTCTTCTTTTTCTAAAGTAGCTCCTTTAGTATGTCTTGCAGTGTTTGTTTGGTGGAAATGTATTCTTTCAGCCTTCTTTAGTCTGGAAAACTTATTTCAACTTCCAATTTGAATGAGAGCATCGCTGGTTAGAGTAGTCTTGATTGTAGGCCTTTGCTTTTATTGTTTGGGACATTTTTGTCATTTCCTTCTGGCTGGTAGCATTTCTGTTGAGAAATCGGTTGATAGCCTTATTGGATCTCCAGTGTATGTTATTATTTGTTTTCTCTTGATGCCTTTAAGAATCTCTCTGTCTTTGAAATTTGCCATTTTAATTAAGATGTGTCTTGCTATGGTCCTCTTTGGTTTCATCTTTATTAGGACCCTGGATTTGTGTGATGTTTTCTCTCTAGTTGGGAAAGTTTTCTGTTATTTTTTTCAAAAAAATTTTCTATCCCTTGCTCCTCTTCTTCCTCTGGTATCTCTATGATATAAACATCATTACATTTCATATTGTCTTGTTTCTCTTTTAAGTCCTCTTCATTTTTTTGAGTCTTTTTTCATTTTGTACTTTTTTCTGGGAATTTTTTTCTTTTTTTCCCTCTAGCTCACTTTTCTACTTGATCTAGTCTGCTTTTAACTTCTTCTACTGTGTTCTTTATTTCTCCAGTTGTATTCTTCTTTTTTGCTTGGCTTTTATTTGTAGTTTCTATGTCATTTTTCATACTGGTATAGTTCTCAGTAAGTTGCTTGTAGCTTCCCTGGAGTACTTTGTAATTTCCTTGCAGTTCTTTGTAGTTCTTACTGAGCTCCTTCAGCTTTTTTTATAACCAGTACTGTAAATTCAATATCTGATAGTTTGCTTGCATCAATTTTGTTTAGCAGTCTTTCTGTAGATTCCTTCTTTGCTTTTAGTTGGTGGCTGTTTCTTTGTCTCCTCATTTTGGGTGGCTCTTCTTATTTCTTTCTGTGAATTAGCTTGGTCTACTTTGGCTCCCTGTTGTTGTGGGGTCACCTTCTGTGTTAGGGGAACTATAGGACTCAGTGGTATAGTTCCTTTGAGTTTTGAACTTGATGCTCTTGGGCTGCCCTTTATGCTATTAATGTGGGCTTTCTGATCATCATTGGATTTAGATTGTTTTTGACTTTTTTTTTTTTTTTGACTAGTACTTCTCTCTGGCTATCTGGTTGAAGGTTACACTGCCCATCAGATGTTGCATTCTGTTGTACCAGTTCTGTTGGAACAAAAACCAAATAGCCCAGAATATAGACACACACCCACAAAAACAATCCCCACCTACAATTACTTTACCAGCATCAAATAAGCAAATATTAATGCAAGTGTAAAGAGATTAAGACAATTATATAAAAGGAAAAACAATATGAGATGACTAACAGAGAAAAGTTATTTTGTGAGGATAGAGGGAAGAGGAATAATGAGAGTGGGAAATAGAGATGAAACATAGAATAAAAAGATGTGGCATTGAAAAAAAGATAAGATTTACCTCATAGTCAAAAAGAGAGGGAAGCCCTGGATGGTGGCACAGTGGATAAGGCACCCACTTTCGAATCCAAAGGTCACTGGTTTGATATCCCAGCCAGGGCACATTACCAGGTTGTAAGCCAGGTTCCCAGCCAGGTCGGTAGCTGGAGGCAGGTCAAAAAGGCAACCATACACTGATGTCCCTCTCCCTCCCTCCCTTCCCTTCTCTGTAAAGATAATAAAATCTTTAAAAAAAAAAAAGACAGAAAAAGGGAGGCGGAGTGGAGTAAGAAAAGGGAAGCATACGGTGTTAGGTTTTAGCCTAACTTAATATATATATATATATATATATATATATATATATATATATATAATATGATTATATATTATAATATATATTATTACATGTAATATATAATATTAATATATTATACATATATTAATATAAAGAAAGAAGGAAGAAAGAAAAGGAAAATTAACTACACACACACACACACACACACACATAAATAATAGGGATCTAACTGGTGAAAAAGATCCCTCCCTTCACTATCAACAACAGATTAGCTATGAGCTAGGATTTATACAAGGTGGGCTGTAGGTAAGATGGAGAAGAGGGTAGAGGGAAAACGAGTACTGAAAGTGAGGAGTGTAAACCAGCCAAATACAAGGAAAAATTTACATTTAAAATGAAAATTGAAAAGGTCTAGAAGAAGGCAAGATAGAGTAGGAGAGAGGAGTGATAAAATTTGACATTTGAAATACAAAAGTAGTGATTACCTTGATATGTGTTTGAAGAAAAGTATTAATAACCATCTTGTCCACAACTACTGAGTTAAATTAATACAGGTGGGGTACATATTTGGGTATTTTAAGAACAGGAAAAATAATTTGATATAGCTACTATCACAAAAGGTTTTGAGAGGCTCGAGTGGAGGTGTAAACAGGTCTTTGCTGGAGATTAATAGAATTGAAATCCATGATAAGAAGAGAGAGGGAGAAGGTAAAATGGGGTATAAAGAAGGAAGAGGCAGTATATGAGGTTTGAAAGTTATGCAAGAGGGAGTTTTGCAACCGTTGGTTTCAGAAACTGGGTAGCTCCTGGTACCTAGTGAAGGGCCTTTTCAGACCTGTTTCTTCTTTCTCCTGGGGAAATGTTCCCAGCAGAATACTGCTGCATTCAGCTCCATGTCAGGTTCTCCTCTCTGATCAGTTCTCTGGTCTAAGACTGGCTGGGTTGAGCCCCTCCCCCTGTTTACCTGTGGTTCAGGGTTTTTGTTTAGCAGAGCTGCTGTGCCCTTCCTCAGGCAAGCACTGGGTCCCTTCCCAGTTTCGTGTCTTGCCTTGGATCCCCTTTTAAACAATTTTCTGAGTGGTTCTCACCAAAGTACCAGAGCCTATGTGTCTTATTTTCCTAGAACTTGCACAGTTTCTTAGGGTCAGGTCCTGGCTCTGCTTTCCTGAGCCCTAAATGTTTCCTACAAAGTTTCTAGCTAGAGCTTTTCCAGATAGTGTGGCACCAGGGAAAGCAAGCCCCATGGTAATTCAGCAACACACAGCTGTGGTGGGGACCCCTCCCTGCTCTCTCCATCCATCCTCCACCAAGAGTGGATGGTTTCCAAGGCTGTCCTGGTAGCTCCGTTCCTGAGCTGATCCCCAGCAGTACTGAGCTAGGAAACTTTACAGGGCTCCTGCTTAGGGAGTACTAGCTGCCAGGCCCAGGGAGCTCTACCTGCACTAGTTTTTGGCAATCCTGCTTCGCCCCCACTTTTGCTTCTGTTCAGATCCTGCATCCATGTTTGCATTCACCTACCACCTATCACCTTTGGATTTTGTTCTGTATTTTCATTCCAAGTTCAGTAAGGGATGGAAGCAAGTGGACTAGGCTGCTAGCTACCATGCTGCCATCTTAGAAGTCCCCCCAATTTTTGAAGCAATAAAGAAATACCAGTTTGAAAGGAAAAATATTGCCAATAAAAAGTTTTATACAAGGGCCGGACTGGTAGCACAGTGGATAAGGTGCCAGCCTGTGAACTCAAAGGTCGTGGTTCAATTCCCCAGCCAGGGGCACATATCCAGGTTGTAAGCCAGGTCTCCAGCTGGAGGCAGGTGAAAAACAACCATATGTTGATGTTTCTCTCCCTCTCTGCCTCTCTCCCTTCGCCTCTATCTAGAAATAATAAATAAAATCTTTAAAAAAGAAATTTTGAGATTCTCCAAGATGGCGACAGAGTAGAGAGCAGTGCTGATGGTGTTCTCGAGTACCAAAGCAGCTAGAGGACAGGATAAGGAGCGTGAGACGGCTTCAGGACCCTAGGGATTGGAACGGACTGCATCTGGACACAGGGGAACAGAGCCCAGAGGCAGAGGAGGCCAGCAGGACAGTAGGTGAGGCGTACCGACCAACCAGCCGGCGGGCCGAGGTCGGCTCTGGGCAGGGGCGGCTCTGCCCAGAGGGGTGCGTTTGACTGGGGCCAGTTCCGGGCTCGCTGGTGACAGGAAGTCTCAATAGAGAAGTGCGGGCAGCGAGGGGGAACGCCGTAGGGAACCCGGAATTGAACTCTTGCAGGGGAGGGACTGTGTGAGAGACTCACTCCGGCAACGGGGAGAGGAGGCTCCACGCAAGGCTAGAGGTGGAGGAGAAGAGTCCTGAGGGAAGCCGGAGAGGGGGACCGGGAAGTGCACCAGCGGGGCGGCGAGAGGGCCGAAAATGGAGCTGCTGGGCCACCGGGGAAACAGCAGCTGGAGGCCCCTGCGAGGGGGGAGGCCCAGCCCTGCACAACCACACAGGCCCCCAGGCTCCGCGGGAAGGTCCAGACGGCGAGCCGGAGAGCCGGCAAGCCGGAAACTAGTGGCGGGAGACCGCCATTGCCGGAGACAAAGGCCGCGCTGCCCACGCCTGGGAGGGGCTCATCACAGAGGCTGCGAAAAGGACTCAGAGGAGAGCTGATCGGCTTGGGGGCGTGGTGCCCGCCCCGGAAGGGTGGGACAATGTAGGCGGACCCCGGACAGTGTTGACTGACAGGCCCGGCCTCCTCCCGGAACTGCGGGGGCGGGAACAGTCGTCACAGGGACCAGCGAAATTGCGGGCTGCCCTGCAGGAATGCTGGGGGCGCGTCCTGGGCCGGAACCTCGGCCAGGAATGGGATGGGGCTCCCTGCGGGCTCCAGAACACCGGCAGCCCTATCACCCAGCCAGGCTGCTGAAGGCCCAGTCTACCTGGGAGCAGACACTCAGAATCAGCCCTACTGCGACAATCAGAGGCCCTGCCACGCACCAAGACCCAGCTAGAATATAGACTATAGACTGTAAAGTCCTGACCAAGAAAAAGAGGCAACATCAGGAAAGGGATTGCTGCCAATCTCAAGCACCTGAATTATACCGAGAACAATATGAACTATTAAGCCCCAACATATCCTTTGCAAAAGTTACTCCTCACATATTCTTAATCCCCCCTATACCTCAATCCACCTAAATACCCAAGACCCTCCCCTTCTCTCGAATTAAAGTCTGTTCACTCTGTGGCTATAACACAT
>PVIW01014739.1:0-22228 GCA_004026585.1 Noctilio leporinus
TTTTTAGAGAGAAGGGAAGGGAGAGAGGCAAAGAGGGAGAGAGACATCAATGTATGGTTGCCTTTCACCTGCCTCCAGCTATGGACCTGGCTGGAGACCTGGCTTGCAACCTGGTTATGTGCCCTGGCTGGGAATCGAACCAGCCACCTTTGGGTTTGCAGGCCAGCACCTTATTCATTGTGCCACCAGCCAGGGCCATATCATCATTTTTAAAATAGCAGGATGGTAAGATAAGAAATACATGAGAGATATGGGAAAATATATATGGGATAAGTAAAAACCTTTGGCAACAAATTCTAAATGAATAAGAAGCCCAAAATAGTACTAAGGCTAACATTATCCAATATACCCCTTTTCCTTTCTTACTCATATAATCTTTTTTAAATTTTCATCCTTTTCTGGCACTTTTCAAGTCTCATTTCTTTTATATGTTGACAACCTATGTCATACTACATACTGTACTAGGGAACTCAGGATACTTCAGCAGACAAGGTGAATTCCCTATGCATGTGGAAAGACAGCCATAAAATATTATGATATATGTAGGAGTTGTTGACAGGGTGCAAGGACAGCAGAGGTATGTGGAGCTGAGTTTTGCCTGAAGAAGGAAGGTACTTCACAGGGGAGGTGATAATGAACTGAGCTTTGAAGTCTGAGTACAAATTAGGCAGCTCGGTAAGCATCTTTTAGTTACAATATGTAGCTGTATTTTTTCCTCCTGTCATCCACCCAATCGTCAATACTTGTAACACACACAACATACAAACATACACATGTAATCCTCCCTTCCCAATCTCTTACTTCTCTAATTTTCTAGAAACTTAAATTTAATGAGGGAGGAGAAGATCATGGATACAATTTATATCAATTATTGGGAATTTTGGAACTTCAAACAGCAAATTTCATTCAAAAGATGAAGACTGGTCATTTCTTCTTGTGATTACAGCATCGCCATTGTCTTTCATGGTAGACGTACTGAGCTGAGATTAAATAAACAAATGGATCAGAAATTTTGAGAATACATCAGAATCTTTAGAGAAACTTAATAACATCTCAGATGCATAGGCACTCCATTTCCCTCCAATTCCATTTTTGAAACCATATCTTTGCCCAGAACTGTTAAATTAGAATTTCTGGTGATAGAGAATGAGTTTCAGAAAGTAAGAAGTAAAATTCTCCATGTAAGTTAATAGCTTTCTTACTAAGAAATTTGCACCCTTGTAAACTTCCATTTGCATTTTAACTAAAACAAAATTTTGCTGTTAGACAGACATGCCTCCAGTGAATGTTTTAATATTTATCAGAGAAACAAAAATTTTAATATTAATAAACTAATAATGTTCAAAACTTTCAAACCAGAGTTGTTTAATGGAATATTTTCAAAGTAATTTTAATTGCATGTAGTTATAAATATATCTTTACACTTTCTTAAAAATAATGTCTTCTTTTACATTATTCCTAAGTACAAGAAATGTAAGTAATTTCTAAAAATTGGCAGAGCACAATTTCCTCAGACTACAGATGTTTATGTTGGGGTCTTATCTCATTATTACAATTTGCTCCATCTCTTGCTGAATCAAGTTTTAATAGCTTATTTTTTAAAAAAAGCAAATATAGGTCATATAATTTTGTTGTACAGATGACTACTGTGAAAAAAATAAAGAGCAGATTAGAAAGAAATTTTATCTATTAGAAGTGTCAATCCAGATGGAGATGTAACATAATATGACCTAGTTTGCTCTTGTCCTTGCTATGGAATTTTATTATTTTAGTGAATGATTCTGTCCTGAAACTTCAGGAGAATAACATAGAAATGAGTGAGAATTCATACATTGAAATCAAAATTAAAATAGCTTGCAGTATTTTGGATTGATGTGAGATTTTTGGTTGTTTTTAAAAATAAATTGTATCATTATCAGTTTATTAGTTTTCTACAAATGCATAAAAAAGTACAACAACGTGATTAAACAATAAACATTTATTGCCTCAGTTTATGTGGGTCAGGATTCTAAACCTGGCTTAGCTCAGGGTCTCACAAGGCTATAGTCCAGTTATTGGCCTAGATGTGTCCCAGTCTGGAGGATTGACTAGGGTAGAATTCATGTCCAAGCTAATCGTGGTCTTTAGCAGGACTCACCTTCAAGAAGCTGCATGACTAAGGACCCAACTATTACTAGCTATATGCTAAATCCTAAAGATCACCATAATCCCCCACCCATGGGATCCTCTCCATAGACCATTTACAACATGATGTTTCTTCGAGGCCAGAGAAACTCTCTCTATAATCTGCTAAAATGGACTCTAACATCATGTAACAATTATTAAAGTGACCTTCAAATACATTTGCCATATTTGATGGCTTTAGGCAGGCCATCCCCTACTCAAGGGGAGAAGATTATACAAATGTACAACTAAGTAGGAGTCACTGTAAAGTGTGCTTTCCAAAATCAGAAACTGATTTATTTATTATAATCTCTGTCCTAGAATATATGTCCCTTGAGATCAAAAATAGGTTAAAATAATACTGACTAGAAATCCACTTTCTTATAAATAAAATCCAGCCACAGATACTGTCTAAATGTTCCTTGTAGAACTTACTGACTGATAAGTCAGAAAGGGAGAATTTTATTTCTCACACAACTAATTGGCCAGTACAAACTGGCTGGGCAGCTCTGTTCCACAGTCATTCTCAGACCCATATTTTTTCTTCTCTTTCACTTTATCATCCCACAGGAATTATCCTTGTCTCCATGAACAAAACAGGACCACAGGCATGTTTATTTTCCAGAAAATGGGAAGGAAGAAAGAGTCAAAGTCCAGGGCATAACTTCTGTTCAAATCCCATTGGCTCAAACATAGTCACAACAAGGTCCAGAGCAAGGAAGAAATAAAATCTAGCTGCTGGCTGCATAGCCTGAGCCCAAGACCAAAGGAGAAACAGGTTATGGGGAACAATAGTAAACTGCTCCAACAGTGAAACAGTTTATAAGAGTTTCTAATTAGCATAACAAATCAACTTCAAATGACAGCAGCTCTCTGTTGACCTTGATTATTGTATCACATTGGAATGCAAACGTGTCTCCTTTGAAATGCATGTATTTGCTCACTTACAAAATAAAATGGAAATGGGGTTTCCTGTGTTTGTTGTACAAGGATGTTGTGATGAATAATCAGAGGATGGTGTTTTTCAATATTGCTCTCTTGAGCATAATAGGCTGCCTCTAACATGATAGTTGCACAAACTCATTATATCAGTTTTCCTTTTTGACCAACACAAGGTTATTTTCTCTAGATAACATAATAAAAATGTTAACTTTTTTCATAAAATTATGTGAAATTCTCTTCTTGAATAATCATGGCTTTTAATTATCAAACTCTTAAATTCCCAAATTGTACGTAATTGTGTTTTACCAAAGTATTACATTTTTGTTTTTACAAGTCTCATTTGGCTTCTTATATGTGGTACAAGTAAAATTCTTTGTCTATATGCAAAATGTCATGTGGAACAAATTGTTTCCTTAATACACACGTTTCTGAAAGAACTAAGCAAGAGGTTTTTTGTTCCGCTTGACACAGAAAATTATTATTAGTTTTTCTTAAGCTGAATATTTTAACCTTCCTAATTCATCTCTGCACATCCAAAGCATGTCTTAAAGGATAATTACAACTATAAAATATTATCTTCTCATGTAGTGATTATATACTCTAAAGAACCCAGATCCCACAGAAAGGTACAAGGTATAAGGAAGTGGAAATACACTATTTTGGACTGTAGATAAAACACAGTACCTATGTATGTATTAGTGCACATGCAATAATCACAAAGAGAGGGCAAGTAGGGGACAAGAGCAACAACAAAAATGGGAATTCAGTCACAACACACAAAAATTGCTTAGTACTGAATCTAATCCCAACCCCCCCCCCCCCACACACACACACACATATGCACACAGGCACACACACGCTCCATGCTCTCTCTCACATAGTTCTTTCCTCAGCTGTCCCTCTGTGGCTTTGCTTTGAGTCTTCTGCTCTCCATGCTAACTCATATGCATTTTTAACACCATGTTCAGCTATTATCTCTTCTGGGAGGTCTTTTGGGGCCCCTCAGGGTGGGTTGAGTGCCCCTCTCCTGCATATTTCTTTGATTACATTCCCTAATGCATTGATCTCTTTTTGGGTCTTCCTCCCTACTAGGCTGGGAACTCCTTAGAGGTAGCAATGCATTTTATTACTCTTTATATAGTGATGCCTAACACAATGCCTATTACATCATGCAGCTCAATAAATGTGTTGAAAATATAAAGTAATACATTAAAAAAGGTATCTGTGACAACACTTACTGCCACATCTTTAAATTGTAGGTGTACTAGTTTAGGGGTCTATATTATCCAGAATTATGGTTATTAATTGAAATAACTTCAATATTCTCTTTTTTAAAAAAGGAAAGAATAATTTACATTGGTTCAGATATTTTTATGTGCAAGTATTTTTATGCGCAGGTATTCTTCTGGCACAAATACATAATCTATTCACTTATTCAAAAAATATATACAGAGTACCCATTGTGTGCCAGCAATAGATATACACAATCCTTCACTTTGTAGGACAAAGTGTGCGGACTAGAGGGGAAACAAGGAAGGGATGGGACAAGAAGTCAACAAGAAAAATTATTAAAATATATTCAATAGTGCTAACTGCTAAGATGATGAGCATGTGAATATGAAACTTAGAAGTAGGGCATGAAATTTTAAATTGGATAGGCATAGCAGGTCTTACTGAGAAAATGAATTTGAGTAATAAAAGAGTCCTCCAAATTAGCAAATTGTTCATTGGCTCTTTTGGCAATTTTAATGTTATTTAGTGTCAGCTCCACTGCACAGTGAATAATGTTAAAATAATTGATATATAACTGATTATTATTACAAAAAAATAGAATTTAACTAAGAGGCCATTAAATGAATGACTACACAAAGATGTAAATACTGATTCCAACACTTGGCAAGGCACACACTTAAAGACAGGATAAATGTCCTGCACAGACACTTGTTCAACAAAACCATATGATTGAAGGTCTTCACACAAACCCCTTGCAAAGCACTAAAGTAAATTATATCCACAGTTTAAAAGTCAGTAAGACTCATGCTGTATTCTCTTTAAAGGTAATAGGAATTAGAGGTGAAATTATTATAATACATGGTTAGATTTCATTCTTTAAAAATTGTGTGTGTGTGTGTGTGTGTGTGTGTGTGTGTGTGTTTTCTTTCCCATAGATTACTTTTCTGGTTTTATTTACTTGTGGGAGAGTCAGAAAATTTGGTAGTAAAATTGACACCAGTTTCACAAGGATGATACATCATGCAGATGAAGTAAAAGGATGCTTTAAAAATCATTGTCTTATGGAAAATGACAAAAATAGAAATAGAATTGTGTAACAAGTTCCATGTACCCACCGTTCAGCAGCAACAATCACCAGCTCTCGGCCCATTGTGTTGTACCTCTGTCCTCACCGACTTCCCCCTCTTACTGTCAGATTGCTTTGGGGTAAATAGACATCATATCACTTTATCTGCATGTACTGTGAAGAGAAAAGTTAAAGTGATTCACATGGTTTTATTTACATGATAATAAGGTTAAAATACCATTTAAGTTTATTATCTTTATTTGGCGATCCCCTAGTTCAAGCTCTACAGGAATAATGGAATCTATTAGACGACCCAGGAACTAGAGCAGATTGGATTGTGGAACACTTTTCAGTTTGCGCTTCTAGGTCCTGCATATTCTGATCCTAGCCTACAAACGCAAATTGTGTCTCTGGTCTGGTCAGTCCTCTCCTTTCACTCTCCTTCATTGGTGCCACATTCAAACACCCGTTTGCCTCTCTCAGGTCCACAGTACTATTATCCCTCATCTGAAACCCATACTCTTGCAGCTTGAGTGCATGTTCATGCAGGAAGTCTTTCTGCAGCAGTACGAATGAGTGATCTTTCCAAGTTTTTCCACATGGCTCTTATAGTTTGACATTTCCCATGCAATGTTTTATTATTTTACTTTTCAATGTATATTCTTTCAACTTACCTAAAAGTTCCTAGAGAGGCAGGTGAAACGCAACCATACATTGATGTCTCTCTCCCTCTCTGCCTCTCTCCCTTCCCCTCTTTCTAAAAATAATGAAATAAAATCTTTAAAAAAAAAGTTCCTATAAACAAGAATTATTTATTTATTTATTATGTATTTATTTTTTTAAAGATTTTATTCATTATCTTTAGAGAGAGAAAGGCAGGGAAGGAGGAAGAAAGGGAGAGAAATATCAATGTATGGTTGCCTTTCACCTGCCTCCAGCTATGGACCTGGCTGGAGACCTGGCTGGCAACCTGGCTACGTGCCCTGACTGGGAATCAAACCAGGGACCTTCGGGTTTGCAGGCTGGCACCCATCCACTGAGCCACCAGCCTTGGCCTAAGAATTATAATTTATAATTGATTAGTACCTTAAACTCCATAGCTCCTGCCACAGAACTGGTTATGTAACAAGTACTCAATAAATATGTAGTCATTTTTATTAATGGATTTAATACAGTCAAATAACTATCTAGGACTGAAAGTACTAGACTAAAATTCTTAACATAAATTCATGTAAGTTGTGCAAACTGCTAAATTTTGTCCAAAGAAAAATGTACTAATAACCTACAGTGTCTTGGCATATTTTACAAAATGGAGTCTCTCATTTAAACTCTTTAAGATTTGAGATATACCTAATCATTAGAACAGTCTTGAAATAGATTTCTTTGATATCTATTTCTTTAAACATCCCTGAAGATCATCTCCTTAATAAGCACAATGAACACTTCAGTGAAGAATGAACATTCTCTTATTGCAGAATTCATCATAAATGCTGAGTAGGGAATAGCCCCCAAAATAGGACTACTCAAACCGGTTCATTTATATTGCAGAGCATTTGGAAATTGAATATTTTAATGTACTGAATCAATTTGATTTCTCCATATGATTTACCATTCCTATTTTTTTCTTTTTCAACTCAAGCCTATGATTTTAATAGTGATTACTCACAGTGACAAACATATGAATGAAAGAGATATGGAATTTGTCATTATTCTATTAATAGAAATAGTATGCTACTCTATGGAAATTTGGTATTAAAATTTATTCCATGAAAACTTGAGGCAGGAAATAAGATGACTATCTTGACAATATGTATAGTTGTCAAGTACCTGGAGTAGATGTTAACAACCTTTAGAGGTTATCATTTCTTAGACTGTTTCTCAATTGTAGACTTTTTTATAGCATAGTAATTTTTGTTTACCCTCTTTCCCTGCATATTGCTAGTACCTAATAGGTATGTGCTTATAAGTATTTGATGGGAGGAGTTATTAAAGTTACGGTGTTGATTTCATGAAAGAGCAAAAACCAAACCAAAACAAAACAAAAAAATACCCAGATTCCTCTCCATGATAATACTTGGCAGAAAGTACTATCCAAGTGAACTGCTCATACTCCAACTTAAAGTTTAACAGGAGGAAGACAAAGGGGAAAGGAGGGGTTAAAGCTTTCCTCTCTACTCCGCACAGATGCTGAAAGTCTGAATACCAACACTAAACAACCTCAGGCCTTAACCCTTAGAAAAAGCATAGAAACAGTTCTGTGGCTCAGAATCATTAAATTAAATGATACCTAAAATGTATTGAGTGTTTACTATGTGTTGCTGCACTACATACTTTGCAAGTATTACCTCATTCACCTATAAGGTAGGTTAAAAAATCTATTAGGTGGATATCACTTTGTGTCTATATTGCAGCTAAGAAGCTGAGAGCTCTGGAGCATTAACCTAGAGCTCCTACATTTAGCATTCCTTCTTATTGCCTCTCCGTTATTTTAGGCCTCTTCCTGCCCCACCTCCTCCAATAATTCCACTCTATTGGACCTTATCATAGCATTTATTCTCCAATGTATCCCATGACCTGTATCCTAACCTCTTGTGGGAAGTTTCCAAATGCTGCTACCATAACTGCTTAATGAAAGCTCATTCATTTGTTAATAATCTTAATGTAACCAGTAGTTTTTTTGTGTTGCTCACCACCTTCTCTTATAAAAGGCTTATCTCCTGACAATATAAGAAACCTTATCAAACATGGATCTCTGTCCTAAAACTTGAATTCAGTCTTCCTTCTCTGATTGAAATAAACTCTAATGTCTGTATTTGACTTTGTCCTTTGTTGTGGTACAAGCAACCTGCCTGTCACATCCTCAGAACTAAGCTCCAGATTCTAGTCCCATCTTCTGGACTCACACCTGCATGTCTATCTCCCATAATGAACCCTGCAGTATCACCTTGTTCCTAGTGTCCCATCTCCTTGGGGCCCAGCCAGGTTCATTTTGCTCCTCTGCACGTTCAGCCTCCATCCTCACAAAGGCTAAAGTGACCATCTGAGTCTAACACAGTTGTCTTCCCCACTAGGAAGTGAACTTTCAGAAATGTATATTGTTCCAAACACCATGTGGGATGATACTTTCAAACTCAATATTCTTTCAGCAGAAGGATTAGTCTTGAATGGACTATGAGTTTGCACCCAAAATTGTAACATAATTAAAGCAATCATTCAGCATCCTCTGGTGTCTCTCAAATAGATGAGGTCTAATAAATCAAGCCAGCAGGGTCATCCTCAGATATCAATACACAGAACAGTGGGGAAATGTGAATTCAAATCCCCCTGGTTTTTCCTGTTGCACTTTCTTCCTCTATTTTGTTTTCACTCCACAAAAGGACAGTTCAAACACAGCAAGGTTTGACACCTCAATCAGCTCTGCTTCCTTGGAAGTTGCATTACAACATAAATATATTCTCTTCTCAATTCCACTCAAAACAAAAACAAAAATCACCTCTAGCTTTTTTTCAGACTCCTTTGACAAACAAATCCACCTTACCAAGGCAATTACCTATAACTGTTTCATGCTTTACCCTTCTTGATAACAACTATGTATTTAATGAGCACACTCAGAAAGAAAAAAGAATATATTCTGATTCTAAAACTTCAGAAAATGTGATGTAAGATGAATTAAAGTCAGTGAGATTTTCTTTATGCTTCTAAATAACACCAACTGAAAATAGCACTGTTTTGTGACCTTGGAGCTATGCTTCCAAATTCATATAAGTACACACCCAGTTTAGAAAAGATAAATGATATTTCTTGAGCACTCTATGCCTATATACTATGAATTCTGTATATGTAATTTTATTTAATCCCTAATAATAGCCCTGATCAACTGGGTATTCTTATTCCTTGTCTTTTAAACAAGCTCA
Source organism: Noctilio leporinus (assembly GCA_004026585.1). Classification (NCBI taxonomy): domain Eukaryota; kingdom Metazoa; phylum Chordata; class Mammalia; order Chiroptera; family Noctilionidae; genus Noctilio; species Noctilio leporinus. The sequence goes on from PVIW01014739.1 coordinate 9,319, forward strand.
GTAGATCTCAAGTTATTCTCAGTTAAGTAATAGACCCAGAATTAATTATACCCTGTGTGCCTGCCTCCCAACCATGGTTCTTACACACATTGCTCAATTTAGCCTATCCCATTGGTGGAGTATATTATCTAATGATTGCTACACACTCCACACTCCTCACCAATATAATCAGAACTTGTTCTATCACTCACCTTTTAATAATAAAAGCTTCAGGGATTAAGGAACTTGTTTTATCATTTTATATGCCTAGTGTTTAGCACAAGTCATGAAACATGCTAGTATCTGTGGCAGGCAGAATGATGGTTCCCAAAGCTGTCCACACCCTAGTCCCCAGAATCTGTCAATATGTTACAATTACATGGTAAAGGGAACTTTGCGGAAATGACAGAGTATGGACCTTGAGATTATTCTGGATTACCCCTGTGGATGCAATCTAATTACATGAATGATAAAAGTGGAGAAATTTTCCAGGTTTTCCTCAGAAGGAAAGATGTAAAGACTAAAGAAAGATGCAGTGATTCTAGCTTTGAATACCCTGGGAAGAGGGGGCCAAAAGACAAAGAATTCAGGGGCCACAAGAAGCAGGAAAAGGCAAGGAAATATTCTCCCCTAGAGTCTCCAGAAAGAAACATAGTCTTGGTTTTAGCTCAATGTGACTGATATTACATTTCCAACCTATATAACTGTAAGATAATATATTTGAATTGTTTTAAGCTACTGAGTTTGTGAAAATTTGTTATAGTAGCAGTACAAAGCTAACATATTTGTATGTTAGCTTAATATTTGTAGAACAAATAAATGAATTAATCTGCAGATTAACCTTGTTTTCATAAACTGGACACCCATCTCAGGGGTCAAAAGTGCAAATATTTAACTTACATTTGTTTTTTTGTGAGTAGCAAGCCTTCCATGGGGTTTGCTAGGTGAAGATTTTATGACATGAAGAAGTTTACATCTATTTCATTTTGATATATTGTGTTTGTCAAACAATGTTCAAAATATATTTGTCTTTGGGTGGGTATAATCAAAGATTCACAAAGACCTGGTGTTATGAAGTTGATTACTCTTGTTTTTGCTTTATCTGATCTAATGATCATGCAAAATCAAGTATCAGAACAAGCTGATTGCCTTTGTCCCACAAAAAGAAATCCATTTATTCGTCAATTGGATCTAAATGAGTTTAAACACAAGAATAAGCTAGAGAGATGGGAGTACTTAAGATGATCAACAACATACTCCAGTAGACATAATGATCTTCTGGTATAATAGACCATTATCCCACAATCCCTAAAAATAAGGGCTCTGTCCTTACTGTAAAAGGATCATTTCTGCCAGAACTTAAAAGACTCTGTAGATACTTCTGCACATTTATTTTTACTTAACCAGAACTTTTTAAGTGAAATGATCATTAAACTATATTCTCAGGTCCCAAATATGACTAAAAAGGGTTAAAAAAAACACCATTTTTAAAAACCAAAACAGCATATTATCTAGCAAGTATAAAATAAGTAAAATGAAAGAGATCATAGGTGAATTTTCAAAGTCACAGATCAACAGGAAATAAGAAAACATATCATAAAAATGCTTAAAGGAAAATATAAAACTACTTAAGAGACTAAGAGGTATTTGAAACTGGTGTACAAGCTGATGTGTATGTTTTTCTTAATTCCAGAAAGTTTGTTTCCTAGAATTACAGAGCCAGAAGTTTTTTAAAAAGGAAGAAGAAAAGTACAGAAAGGGAAGAAAGTGATGAGAAAGAAATTAAAAGGAAAGAAAAAAGAAGGGAAAGAGATTTAGGCAAGTTTATCAAGTAAAGGGTATTTTATACACTGATTTTTTAATCCTCACTGGAGGGCATTTTTTTTTCCTTGTTTTTAGAGAGAGAGGGAGGGAGAGAGAGAAATACTGAAGTGAGGAAGAAGCATTGATTGACTGCCTCCCCTACGTACCTGGACCACTAAGGACCAGACCAGCAATACAGGTATGTGTTGTGACTGGGAATTGAACCTGTGACCTCTCAGTTACAGCGTAGCATTACAACCATCTGAGCCACACTGGCCAGGGCTATACTGTTTTTAAAAGTATACCTGGTATAATTTTCTTTGTTAGAATTGCTATCAAGACTTTTCCAAGTTCCTGTGATTTAATAACTTTAGCACAAAGAAATTTATACTGAAGTCTAACAGCCAACATTTTTTTCAACTTCAGCACTCCTCACTATGTATCTGTATTACCCATTATCAAACTGTCTATGTATAATAATATTGGCTCCATTTAGAAATAACTTTAATCTTTAGTACCCAGAATATCATGCCATGCATACATTCTCCAAAATGAACAGAACAAAATTATTTAGGTCATTAAGAATTATCCTGGGGCCTATTCAAAATTTATGCTGAATGAAAATAAAGCTTTTGTTGTCAAGTACAAAGCAGATACATAAAAAGTGGTTCCAAAAAGGAAAAAGTGGAGTTGGATTTCCTGGTTTTCCCTTTTGCAATTTCTACCTCTATTTTGTTCCCACTCCACAAAAAAATAAAAAAATATAAAAAAATAAAACCAGTTCAAATGCTGCAAGATTTGACACCTCAATCAGCTCTGCTTCCTTGGAAGTTGCACTACAACATAAATATATTTTCTCCTCTCCATTTCACTCAAGACAAAAACAAAATTCACCCCTAACTTTTTCTCAGACTCCTTTGACAAACAAATCCACATTATGGTGGCAATTACCTACAACTTTATGCTTTATTTTTCTTGACAACAACTATGTTTTTAATGAGCATATTCAGAAAGAAAAATGCATAAGTCAAAGGAATATGTTCTAGTTCTAAAGTTTCAGGAAATGGGATAAAAGATACAGTAGAATCAGTGAGATTTTCTTTATGCCTCTAAATATCACCAACTAAAAAACTGTTTTTTGACCTGGAAGTTATGCTTCCAAGTGTCATATAAGTACACACCCTGTTTAAAAAAAAAGAGCAACTATATTTCTTGAACACTCTAGGCCTATGTATTGTGAGTTTTGCCTATACAATTTCATTTCATCCTTAATAACAACCCTTATTGATGGGTATTATTATCCCCCATCTTTTAAACACACTGGTTGTCATTCTACAAAATAGAGAAGCCTACCTAAAAGTCAAGTATATCTGATGAGAGAGACAGCACCGGGGTGCTGAGGGGGCTGATCACAAAAAGACAAGACCTTGGGAAGTTTGACAAAGACCCATAGATTCTTAAGGAAAGAGTGACCCTGTTGGGTCCTGATAGCTACCATGACCAGACAAGCTGCAACTCTGCTATGCCCAAAGACAGTGCCAAAGCTCCACCCAAGATGCATCTCACTTACTCAGTTACTCATGTGTTGTTCTCAGTTGGTCTTCTCTTGAAATGTGTTTCTTCAACATCAAAATATCACAGTGGTTTATAAGTGATGCTGCTTATTTCCGTGCCACCATTGCCATTCAGGCAGAACACAGCGACCCCAGGCTCGAGGGCTCCCAGCGGTGTGAGTACATGACCAAAACTCCTTCCCCATTTTCAGTACTGCCAATGTGGTGCCAATGGACCCAACATCAATCAAGTGGAACACTACCTCTGTGCCACTGCAAGATTTCTGCAACATAGTTGTTCTAAACATACACACACACACACACACACACACCTACCTTTCTCTCATGATGAATGCATACATCATAGTGATTGGATTGGAATAAAATCCCCAATCATCTGCCTTACAATACCTAAAACATCTCTCCTCTCCAGCACTCAGTTTTTGTTGTTCAATCTAGCTTATTCCATTTAATACCTTACTCATTTTACTTTTAGAGGCTTCCATTTTTTTTCTCTTTGCAATTGCACTTCCACTGGGTTTGCCCCTACCCATCAGTCAAAATTGTCTATGTCCAAACTCAGAATTAAATAGTGGAGTTGTTTTCAGATAGACCTTCAGCCCCCTTCTAGACCACTGGGTGTATCAGGTTTGGGGGTAGAAGATGTTCTAAGATGAAACTGTGCCCAATATGTTCATGGGTGTTAAAAAAATGAGGTCATTGTGATTCTAGTAGAATGGATAAAAATAAAATGCAACTGTCAAGAGACTGAGGAGGAATCAATGGAAACAAGATGAGAGTAGCTAACTCATAAGGAGGTTTGCTGCAAAAGCAAGCTGAGAAAACTCTATGATGCGCTGTTTGCCACTTGCATAGCTTTCTACCTCCCCACATTGCTGTCCCCTGCCCCACCCTCCCTGCTCTATCTCCCACAATCAATCCCTACCATGTTGTCCATGTCCATGTGTCCTTCACACTAGCTCCTTGACTGAACCATTCTCCCGCTTTTTCCCTTCTCCTCCTCCCCCTTCAATGCATTTTTCTTAATATGGTACATTGGATTTAACAAAGAACACATTCAAAATGCATACAATATTTTCATTCCCAAATAGAAAATAAAACAATGTCTCATAGATCCTACCCTCTATCTTTGTATTCAGAAGAATGCCCCACCTACAGGAAGTTGGATATACCTATTATATAGTGCACTTACTGAAGCATAATAAGTTTATCATTCTTCTACAATGCCAGTGTTTTAATAGGTAGCATATTGGATCCAGGCAGACTTAAGTGCTAGTCCCAATTCTGCCATTTATTGACAGTGTAGCTTTGTATGATTTCCTTACTTTCTTGGGTCTCAGTTTCCTTGCCAAGATTTTGGTGCAGTATAAAGCAATGGGAATGAAGATGTTACATATACCTCTAACCTATTATTTCAAGGGAAAGTTATTACCCAATTCATTACCCAATTCTATATAATAATTTCACTTGCTACTCTGACTGCTTGGGTTAGAATTCTGGTTATTATGTATATTACACAATGATGGGCAAGTTGGTTAAACTTCCCTGTGCTTTTCATTTTTTCATCTATAAAATGAAAGTAATTGTGGCACCTTACTATTAAGGTTGTTGCAAATATAAATGAGTAAATATACGTAAAGTGCTTAGAACAATGCCTGGTCATTAGTAAGCACTATCAATCATTATTATTATTAATAGTAGCTATTACTATTAACTTAAATGATGAAATTGCCATTTTTAGCGGTCAAATAGTGGCAATTTAATATAGTTAACATAATATTTATGACTCTGCCATAGATCACCTGAGGGCACCTGGCCAAAGATGAGCTAATGAATCTTGTCCTGAGGACTTTTTTGAGTTGGGACCAAGGGAAAGGTAGTTCATGCTAAAAGATGTAAAACTCAAAAGGCATTAGCAGTAATATTTCTCATCATATAGAGAGAACCAAGGAGAAAGAGGAGAGAGATGGACAGAAACAGAGAGAGAAGAAAAGAGAGACAGAGAGCAAGAGAGAGAGAGAGAGAGAGAGAGAAATTCAGTCCACATTCAGAACAGAGATGCTAGACAGTATCCTGATGGCTTTTGTGATCAAATTCTATCTAGTTTTCTGCAGATGCCAGATGTGGATTCAGAGCTTGTTTATGCTGAAATAACCCAGTATACTCTCACCCTGCTCCCATCATCAAATTAACCTTTTTGCTTGAACTTTTTCAAGTAGTTTTCTCTATCTTAGAACCAAAAATCACCCACAAATATATTGTGTTCCCAAGATTCAAATGATCACATCTATCTTGAGATATTTTTAAAATTTATTAAAGGAATGAATATAATGTATATGAAGATGTATTCAAGTTATTTAACTCAAGAGAAAACATGAATAAATGGTGGCTTTTAATCTAACTTACCAGGTATACATGTTGTCAAAGACACAGGATATATAAAGGGTTAGGTTACACCATATTCGAAGCAAATGTGATTCCAGGCAGTTGGAATAAAACCTTCTGCTTGGCCATTATTTTGTTGGACTTCCAAGAAAGTACATCTCCAAGCTCTAGCTCTATGAAAGTCTCCCAATTTCAACCTTTCTTAAATAAAGGAATCAGGTGTTCATTTATTAAATGAAATTCATCCAACAGTAAGCTATGGTTATGTTAAAGCTTTGTTTCCACTGATGTAACTTCCTTTCTTCTTTAAGAGACTGCCTTAAGACTCCAGAGTCACTTCTTACTTCTGGTCTTTGCCTTCAAGTATCATGTGGAGTGGCCATGTTTTCTACCCTCAGAACCTCAGAAAACTCTGCCCTGGTGTGCACTTTGTCTTGCTCATTGGCCTAACTCCCAACCATTGGCATTCTATTGCAATTAATAATTGAATTTATCAAGGTCACTAGATAGAAGGCCAGTATTATATTTCAAAGTGATTTTATGGTTATAGGCCAGTAACAAATATGTATAAAATAAATTAAAGAAATGATGCATTTAAAATGGCAGCATGAAACATAAAACACTTAGTAAGAATATAATGTTTTTAATTAGCACAATCTTTATACAAAGACTATATAACATTTTTGAGAGAAATTAAAATTAGATCTATAAAATGGAGGGATATATTACATACACAATTTGAAAGACTCAATGATAATTCTCTGCAAATTGATCTAAAGTGTCGATGCATCTACCCCCCACTCCATACTCAGTTATATTTTATGAAAATGTGTAAACTTTTTTCTAAATCACCAAGAATAACTGAGATAATCTTAAAGAAGAACAAAGGTGGAGGACATATAGGTTTTACAATAAAGCTATAGTAATTAAGACAGTGTAGTATTGGTGCAAGGACAGAGAAGATCCAAAAGTCCAAAAACAAACCCATATATATAAAGACCCTTGACTTATAACAAAAATGATAATCCAAAATAGTGGGAAAGGATGGACTTTTCAATAAATGATCCTAAGCCAATTGGATTATCATATGGAATCAACTGAAGGTTGATTCCTAACTAATATGTACAAAAGTCAATTCCTGATAAATTATTGGCCTAAATGTTAATGGCGAAGTAGTAACACTTCTAGAAAATATGCAAGGGAATGTCCTCAAAGATCTATGAGTGACAAAAATCTCTAAAACAGAACATTAAAATTATTAATCATAAATAAAAATTAATAAATTATGTTTATCAAAAGAAATCTTTGAGATATTTTTAAAGTTAGCCACAGATTGGGAAAAGATAACATCTGAAATGCTTGTAAACAACAAATGACACTTATGTCAAATATAAAAAATTTCTCAATAGAAAAGTGAATAAAAGTCTAAGATACTTTTTAAAAGAGGATATACAAATTGCCAATATATATAGGAAAATGTAGTACAAGTCTTATTAGACATCAAGGAAATGGAGAATAGAACATGAAAAGCACTAAACACCCCAAATTAAACCAGAATCAGAATAGTCCAAATTAAGATGATTAACAAAACTAAGTAATAATGAAAATACAGAAAAACTAGAAATCTTGCATACTGCTGGGGGTAAGGCAATTGGGAAAATATGTTTTGAAGAACTGTATGATGATAGGGGGAAGAAGGAGGGGACTTTGAAGTACTGGAAATTATATTTCTTGATCTGTATGGTGGTTACTCATCAAGCTATAGTCTTAAGATCTGTGATACTAAATAATAGTATGCATGTTATGCTTCATAGAATAAAATTTTAGCTATTTTTACTAGCCAAGTTATTTTCATGTGTTAAGTATTTGATAGTAAGTTGATGGCAAATTGGACTTTAATTTCTTTTTTTAATGACCATCTCAATAATGAAAAGTTGATCTTAAAAATACCATAGTCAAATCAGAAAATAAATACATATACCGACCTTTTATAATAGATATTATATTTTAACTTTAGCAATGCAATCATCCTCAGAAACTACCTTTGTAGGGAACTCTAGGCAAAAGTAAAAATATTTGACCAAATGTTTTTTTGACCTCTTAGATAAATTAGTTAAAAATTTATTGGCTCCTTATCATATATAACAAGAGATATTATAGAGAACTCAAAGAAACATAGACTTAATCTCTTCCTGGGGGGTTTGAAATCTGATAGAGAAACAAATAGCACTCATGCACTTGAAGAAAAGACATTTTTCAATCCAGTGTATGAGGCAACTATACTAAACAACAGTACAGATGGCAAAGAAAAGGAAGTGGTAGATATGGTCTGGTAAGAGAACGCTTTCTGGAAGAGGTGGTTTTGACGATGTTATAAAGAACATATGCAGAAAATGTTAAATGCTGAAGGCTAATGTTTGAATAAGTTTGAAATGCTTAAAATTAAACCATCATTGAATAAACTGAATGTTGGATAACAAATTGGGTAAGGTTAAGAAAGTGAGGAACCACCATTAGTTTTGAGCCAAAAAAGGGTTGGTTTTCTCCCTCAAATAAAAGTTAATCACTTCTTCTTACCATAACATGTAGCTTAGTCTAATTCTGATTTTAATTATCGTTTGCTCTTTTTATGTTTTTCTTGCCAATTAGATAGTAATTAACCTTCTTGAAAGTAGGTATCAATTAACAGTCATCTTTATTTCTCCTAGAACATCCAGATTAAAGTCTTACACACAGTTCACACTAATAATTGTGTATTGAATAGATTAATCAATAATTAATAAAGACAAGTAAAATAGATGAAAATACCCATTGACAAACACAATAATCTTGAGTTATGGCTCTAATAAGTTAATTGTGAGATGATGAAGTTATAAAGAGATGATCAGAAATCAAACATTAAGAAACAACTAAAACAATTTCCCAGTGAACGCAGGAGAAAAGAAAACCCCTAAGTTTTCTGGGGTAACAGCAAGAGAACTTAAAAGCTGTCAAAAGAGTCAGCACCCATTTATGATAAAAACTCTCAGCAAACTGGGAATAAAAGGAACATACCTCAAAATAATAAAGGCCATGTGTAAAAAACCTACAGCTAACATTGTTCTCAATAGGCAAAAACTAAAAGCATCTTCTTTAAGATCAGGAACAAGTCAAGACTGGCCACTTTCACCACTTTCATTCAACATAGTACTGAAGTCCTAGCCAGAGTGATCAGGTGAGAAGAAGAAATAAAAGGCATCCAAATTGGAAAGGAGGAAGTAAAGCTGTCATTTTTCTCAGGCAACATGATATCTTACAGAGAAAATCTTAAAGACTCCACCAAAACAGTAGTAGATCTAATAAATGAGTTTGGCAAAGTAGCAAGATACAGAATCAATACCCAGAATTCTATGGTATACACCATAGAATTTTTATACACCAATAATGAACTATCTAAAAGATAAACTAAGAAAACAATTCCATCTAATATTGCAACAACAAAAGATTAGAGTACCTAGGAATAAATCTATTGAAGGGGGTAAAAGACCTATACTCCCAAAACTTGACCACTGAAGAAAGAAACTGAAAAAATTACAAATAAGTGGAAGCATATACTGTGTTCATGGATTGGAAGAATTAAATCATTAAAATGTCCATTCTATCCAAAGCAATCTATACATTCAATGTAATTCCTATTAAAATACAAAGGCATATTTCACAGAACTAGAGCAAATATGCCAACAATTTATGTGAAACCAAAAAAAACTGCAAATAGCTTCAGCAATTTTGCAGAAAAAGAACGAAACTGAACAGAGGGGAGTAAAAAGGGGATGGATATAATACAACAACAATAAAATTAAATAAAAAGAAAAGAACAAAGCTGAAGGTATCACAACTCCTAATATCAAACAATATTATTAGGCAACTGTAATGAAAAAAAAACCCAGCCTGGTGTTGGCATAAGAACAGATATCATGTAGATCACTGGAAGAGAACAGAGAACTCAAGAATAAACCCATGCCTTTATTATCAATTGATAGTTGACAAACGTCGCAAGAACACACAATACAGTGTCTTCAATAAATGGTGTTGGGAAAAGTGGACTAGAACATGCAAAAAAAATGAAACTAGACCATACAGCATATGCAAAAATAAACTCAAAATGAATAAAAAACTTAAATAAAAGTTGAAAAAACATAAAAATCTGAGAAGAAAACATAAGCAGTAAACTTTCAAATACCCCATGTAGCAATATTTTTGCTGATATATTTTATTTCCTAGGGCACTGGAAACAAAGGAGTAAATAAATGAGACTATATCAAATTTAAAAGCTTTTGTACAGCTAAAGAAACCATCAGCAAGAAAAATAGGGGATTCACTTTATGACTGTACAGAGAATATTTTTGCTAATACATCTAATAAGGGTTTAATGTTCACAATATACAATAAACTAATACAAATCAATATCAGGAAGATAACCCAATTAAGAAATGGGCAAAAGACCTGAATAGACACCTCTGCAAAGGTATAGAGGGCCCATAGACATATGAAAAATGTTCCACATTACTAATTATCAAAGAAAAGCAAATTAAAACCTTATACCTAAGAGAATGACTACCATCAATAAATCAACAAACAGTAAGTGTTGGCAAGAATGTGGAGAAAAGGGAACCCTAGTGTACAGTTGGGAATGCAGTCTCATGTAGCCACTGTGGAAAACAACATAGAATATCCTCAAAAAATTAAAAATGGAACTCCCTTTCAACCCAGCCATTCCACTCTGGGAATATACCTTAAATATCCTTTAAAAAAATACATGCACCCCTAGGTTCATAGAAGCACTATTTGCAGTAGCCAGATTTGGAAATAGCTTAAGTGACCATCATTAGATGGGTGGATAAAAAAGCTGTAGTACATTTATACAATGGAATACTACATAGCAGTAAATAAAAGAAGAAACTCTTACCTTTTTTAGCATGGAGAAATTTTTGCTAAGTGAATTAAACCAGTCAGTGAAAGATAATTACCACATGGTTTTATCTGTGAAAGCTAATGAACACAAGAAACTAATGAAAAATGAGTAACAAGCACAGATACATGGAACTGACTGACAGCTGCTGGGGGTGGGGTGTGGGACAGAATGGAAGATGATGAACCAAAGAACATTTATGCACAACCTATAGATACAGACAACACTATTGGGATTGACCTGGGGAAGGGAGAAATTGGGGCTGGGTGGAGGTGGAAAAAGGGAGGAAAAAATGGGAACAACTGCAATAGCATAAATAATAAAAAAACAAATAAATATTTAAAAAATAAAAATAGAAAGAATTTTTGGCTACTGGGTTGGTAGTGGGTATTAAGTACTTTGTATAATGGGGACCAGCTCCTTTAGGACCAAATACACTGGTGTTTATGTACTCTCACCCTAACTGTATTCACTTTCTTTTGGAAATTAATAGATAGATAAATCTAGTACTGTAATTAGTTTGGGAAGTCATGAGATGAAAAATGCCCTGTAAGAAAAAGCAAATTATATATGTTCAACCATTTAGCTATATTCAGCTTTTAATCATTACTAGGGAAAATATTCAAAAATATACAATAAAATAAGTAGTCATTTCATTTTTCTTATAGCTTTTAACCAACTTAATGATCTTTAAAGTGGCTTTGGTATATTTAAGTAGAGAAGCGTTACTGTACAGCTTTTGTAAAACAGACTGAGTAGAGGAGGGAAGATGGCGACAGAGTAGAGAGCAGTGCTGATGGTGTTCTCGAGTACCAAAGCAGCTAGAGGACAGGATAAGGAGCGTGAGACAGCCTCAGGACCCTAGGGATTGGAACGGGCAGCATCTGGACACAGGGGAGCAGAGCCCAGAGGCAGAGGAGGCCAGCAGGACGGTAGGTGAGGCGTTCCCGACCACCCGGCCGGCGGGCCGATGTCGGCTCCGGGCAGGGGCGGCTCTGCCCAGAGGGGCGCGTTTGACTGGGGCCAGTTCCGGGCTCCCTGGTGACTGGAAGTCTCAGCATTGAAGTGCGGGCTGCGAGGGCGAACGCCGTAGGGAACGCGGAATTGAACTCTTGCAGGGGAGGGACTGTGTGAGAGACTCACCCCGGCAACAGGGAGAGGAGGTTTCGCAGCGCGGGGGCTAGAGGCGGAGGAGAAGATCCTGCGGGAAGCCTGGAGCGGGGGAGCGGGAAGTGCACCGGCGGGGCAACGAGAGGGCCGAAAAACGGAGCTGCTGGGCCGCTGGGGAAACAGCAGCTAGAAGCCCCTGCGAGGGGGGAGGCCCAGCCCTGCGCAACCACACAGGCCCCCAGGCTCCGCGGGAAACTCCAAGCAGCGAGCCGGTGAGCCAGGAACTAGTGGCGGGGGCAACTGACCCGCCATTGCCGGAGACAAAGGCCGCACCGCCCACGCCTGGGAGGGACTCATCGCAGAGGCCGCTTAAAGGACTCCACGTTGAGCTGATTGGCTTGGAGGTGTGGTGCCCGCCCCGGAAGGGCGGGACAGTGTAGGCAGACCCCGGACAGTGTAGGCGGACCCCGGACAGTGTTGACTGACAGGCAGGCACGGCCTCCTCCCAGAACTGGGGTGGTGGGGCCAGTCATCACAGGGACCAGCGAAGTTGCGGGCTGCCCTGCAGAAGTGCTGGGTGAGCGTCCTGGGCAGGAACCTCCGCCAGGAGTGGGAGGGGGCTCCCTGCGGGCTCCAGAACACCGGCAGCCTTAACACCCAGCCAGGCTGCTGAAGGTCCAGCCTACCTGGGGGCGGACACTCAGAATCAGCCCTACTGCGACAATCAGAGGCCCTGCCACGCACCAAGACCGGCTAGAATATAGACTATAGACTGTAAAGTCCTGACCAAGAAAAAGAGGCAGCATCAGGAAAGGGATTGCTGCCAATTTCAAGCACCTGAATTATACCGAGAGCAATCTGAACTATTAAGCCCCAACATATCCTTTGCAAAAGTTACTCCTCACATATTCTTAATCCCCACCAGACCTCAATCCACCTAAATACCCAAGACCCTCCCCTACTCTCGAATTAAAGTCTATTCACTCTGTGGCTATAACGCATTCCCAGTCCTCAATCTAAGTATTCCTCCCTTCCCCAGCCTTTCTAAACCCTTTCTTTATTCTTTTCTTCCTTCCTCCTTTTTTTTTTTTTTTTTTTTTTTTTTTTTTTT
>PVIW01014740.1:0-22225 GCA_004026585.1 Noctilio leporinus
TCTGTGGTCTAGAGGTGCACTTTGTTTACTTCCTGTATCTGTGCATGAAATTATCTTTCATTTGGGGGTGGGGGACGCGGGAGGCGCTCCAACCGACGGAACCACCCGACCAATGCAGATCAAGGCTGGCAGTGAGAACTACCTGTATTTTTAGATAATTTCGAAATCCTCCGGAGTGTACACGCCCGCTCCCGTCTGCCTTATTGTACATTTTTAACATAAATCTCTTATTATGTACATGTTTTGCAAATATTTTCTCCCAGGCTGTGGCATGTATTTGCATTCTTTCAACATCATCTTTTGCAGGGAGCAGTTATATTTTTAATGAAGTCCAACATCAATTTTCTTTCAGGGGTTAAGCTTTTGGTGTTACATCTAAAAACCTCATAGCCAAACAGGAAGGCACTTGGATTTCTTACTATATTATTTCCTAGAAATTTTATAGTTTGGCATTTTAGATTTAGGTCTGTGATGAATTTTGAGTTAATTTATGTGAAGGGTATAAAGTGTGTGTCTAGATTCATGTTTTTTACATGTGGATGTCTAGTTGTTCCAGCACCATTTGTTGAAATAACTGTCCTTTCTACACTGAATTGCCTTTGCATTTGTCAGAGGGCAATTAATATTATTTGTGTGGGTATATTGCTGGACCCCCTATTCTCTTCCATTGACATGTTTATTCATATTTCAGTATAATTATCCTGCCTTGGTTCTTACTGCTTTATAACAAGTCAGGTCAAGTTAGCCCCCAACTTTGTTGTTTTTTTCTTCAGCATTTTTTTTGGTCATTTGAGACTTTTGCCTTTCCATATACATATAAATTACCGCTTTAGAATAAGTTTGTCAATATCTACAAAATAACTTCCTAGGATTTTTATTAAGGTTGCATTAAATCTACAGATCATGTTGAGGAGAATTAACATCTTAATAATCCTCCTACCCATGAACACAGATACTGTGTTTTTATTCAAGTTCCAATTGCTCATTTCTGGTGTATAAGAAAGCAGTGATGTTCGTATGTTAACCTTGTATCTTACAGCCTTACTATAATTCCTTACTATATCCAGTAGTTAGAGGTGGCTTTTTTAAAACTGTTTTAGTTTATCATTTCTTGGGATTTTCTACATAGACAATGGTGAACAAAAACAGTTTTATTTCTTCTTTGGCAATCTTTTATTCCCCTTTCTTCTCACTGCTTTAACCTAGACAACTCCCCAATTATTTATAGAGCAGGCTCCAGGGATGATATAGACTTGGCAATAATATATTTTATTTCTTAACCAAAAGAGATAAATGTAAAGAAAAAAAAAGCTTTACTATAGTAGTTAAACCTTTTGTGATATTTATTTACTTACTTTTGATACAGCTAGCTCGGAAAGTTCACAGTACATATGCAGCTATAATGGAAGATGATCTCAGGGAGAAGGAAGTCTTTGCATTACATTTACAACACATAATAGGTCTGGTATTTACCCAACAAACTATCCCAGGGTCTCTTATATGACCATATCCCATAGTGGCAAAACTAAAGTCACCTAGATATCTCACTTAATGCATTGCATTGGATTAAATGCAGTGAGATGCTCTGTAACAGGAAATAATACACATCTTTGGCAGCAGTTTTGTTTGTGTGAGAAGAAACAGAAACTGAAAAGTATCAGTGTCAACTGGGTGACTATAACTATATCATGAGAACTCATTTCCTAACCCCAGCGTTAAAACTGCAGGAGGCTAATTCTGCAACCACAATTTAGGCAAAACTCCAACAATGCAAAATGCTTAATTCCAGGTAAACAGAAATAGAAAACTCTGTGACGCACTTGGAGAAAGAAGGGGAAGAATGGGCTAATAGTAGAATAAAAAGTATTCTATCCTGAAAATCAGAAGCAGTCATTGAAGCTGCAGTTATAGTAAAAAATGATGATTTCTCCAAAGAAAATCCTCCTGTTTTTATTCACGAACAACAGAGCAATCCCTTTCTGTGTTCTTTAGTTCTGTTAATGTCTTTCAGGTTAACTCAGGCAGGCGCATGGATAGTGAATTATGAGACATCTAGACTGGAAGGCCACTTAGCTGTGTGATCCCAGGCAAATTATTTAACTTTTCTAATTTGTGAAATTGGAAAAATGAGTGCATCTACTTCAAACTGGCGAAAGAAGTAAATGAGCTAAAAATGTTTATAAAATACATAGTGTAGTACCTGGCACATAGTAAGATCTTTTTACTAGTATTGTTGATATTATTATTAATAATAATGTCCGTGTGGCTTACAAGTCCCACTAATTTTTTAAAATTCTGTCACATCCTCTCTATTTCCATCTTATTACAGACCCAGAGTGCCCATACCTGACCCACTCTGATAGCATTTAGTCTCTAGTCTTTTCTCCTGTTTTGTCTTACACACAAATTCCAAGTTAATTTCTCCAAAACATGCCCTGTAAGGCATTTATTGGGGTCACAGTGACTACAGAAGAAGAGTTTAAACTCTTTACTTTGGCACTCGAGATTTCTATAATTTGACCACAACCTATAGCTCTAAACAGTCTACTCCTGCCATGCATGAAAATTGCAGCCAGACGACAGGCAGCCAGCTCAGGCTTGACTGGGCTCCACGTTTCCCAGAATAGTCAGGAGGGAGTGAAGCCAGATGGGTAGTGTAAACTGCACCCAGAGGAGCATGCCAAGGTTCAAAACTCGAGAAAAGAGGCCAGATCTGTTGTCAAGGCCAAGGGCTAAATTGGGGATCAGTAATGATAGATAAAACCAAGAAGATCTGAGTGTAATAAAAGCAACCAGAGTGAAATCAAAGAATAAGGACAGAGGAGGGAGGAGAGTGCAAGATTGCCAAAATGTGCTTTCATTTGGTTCTACCTGTGTGATGTGAAAACAGCACAGTTCAAAATGTGACTTAAATAACATTGAGAATATAGCATATTGCATAAAAATTATTACCTATAAAATTTAGCAATGGGAACATTCATCACACCTTGTTTTACAACATAAAACTAGAAAACATATATGTACATACGTATAAGTAAAATTGCTAAGCAGAATATATGAAATGATTAATATTGGTGATTGAATTTTACATTAATATATATGCATACATATTTATATATGTAAATATGTAATGTCTAACATATTTATGTATTAGATGTTTATGCTTACATATAGTATATACTATATATAACATTTTATACTATATGAATACATATCTATATATGTGTATATGCAAGTGTGTGTGTGTGAGTCCCAAACCCACACCAGGCCCCCAAGTCCAGGGTTCCAGTGCCAGGAAGATAAGTGCCCCCAACTTCTGGCTGCAAAAACTAATGAGGATTGAGTCAGTGGAAGAAACCTCTGGAGTCCCAAGCAGTTCTTAAAGAACCACACACAGACTCACCTACTCGGACTTACTCTCTCTGAGCTATAGCACTAGGGTAGCAGCTTGAAAGGCCCCAGTGGCACTCAGAGAGAAATGAAGTGTCTGGCATCAAACCAAGAAGAGGCTATTGTTCCCTTTCTAAACCCTTCCCCCACAGAGCTGGCGAGCTGGTGCCACATCTGAGACTCCATCCACCTGACAAACTGTGTGACCCACCTTGGAGACCCCCAGAGACTCCACCTCACCCACCCTGCTTCTCCATCTGAATGATTGGTCTTGGCTCATTTTTCACCACCTTCCTAAGTCCTCTCAAACAAGCAACAGCTGCCTCAGTGAGCTCCAGGCCCAGCACTAGCAGCAGCCAACCTAGACTCACAGCTTGGCTTCGCCTAGGAATCTCCAAGCCCAGCATAGGTAGTAGCTGTCTCAGACTGCTTTATTTCAGGCAGTGTGGCCCTCAGCAAAACAAAGGTGGGGGCTGACCTTGACCTGCACCATCCAGAAAACTCCAGGGCCAGTGAACCCTGCAGACAGCTACAAACCATAATGAAGCACCACCACCCGGCTCTTGCACAGCTGATCCTCCACAAAGGGTGGTCAGTGGTCACAGCCAATTCTTACAGCTGATTGGCCTAGGTAAATCCTCCCATTGATCTACCAAGAGCAACTAAGTCTCAACTACATGAGGAGAGTGTACTCAGCCCACACAAAGGCTGGACCACTGGACCATGCTGGACACATACATTAGGTCACATTACCAAGACATGAGTCAAAGCAGCTCTACCTAGCACATAGAGACAAACACAGGGAGGTTACCAAAACAAGGAGACAAAGAAACAAGGCCCAAATGAAAGAACAGATCAAAACTCCAGAAAAAAGAGCTAAACAAAATGGATATAAGCAATCAGATGCAGAGTTCAAAACATTGGTTATAAGGATGCTCAAGGAAGTTAGTGAGGGCCTCAACAGCATAAAAAAAAGATCTAGTCATAAACAAAGGTTACATTGATTGAAATAGAGAACAATTTACAGGGAAACAATAATAGAGTAGAATCAAATCAATGATCTGGAACATAAGGAAGCACAAAACAACTAATCAGAACAATAAGAAGAAAAAAGGATTAAAAAAATCAGAATAGTATAAGCCTCTGGGACAATTTCTCATAAGAAACTTTGCAGGCTAAGAGAGATTGGCAAGAAATATTCAAACTCATATAAAGCAGGGACCTATAGCCAAGACTGCTCTACCCAGCAAGTCTATGATGTAGAATCACAAGGCAGATAAAGAGCTTCCCAGACAAGAAAAACCTAAAGGAGTTCATCATCACCAAACCATTATTATTATATTATGAAATGCTAAAGGGACTTATTTAAGAAAAAAAAAATATCAAAACTCTGAATGAAAAACTGGCAAAAAATACATATCTATCAACAATTGAATCTAAAAAATGAACTAAGCAAACAAGTAGAGGCAAAATCATGGATACAGTTTGTTGGTGGTTGCCAGATGGGAGGGGGATATGGGAGAGTGATTGAGGGGTGAGGGGCTTCAGTGAAAAATAGCTATGGGGATGTAAAGTACAGTATAGGAAATGAAGTAGCCAAAGAACTTATATGAATGACCATGGAAACAAACAGTGGCAGGGGAATGGCCTGAGGGAGTGCAGGGTGCTGGGTAGAGAGGGACAAAGGGGGAAAATCAGGACAATTATAATAGCATAATAAATAAATATAATTTTTAAAAATTTTTAAATTAAAAATAGCAGTATAGAATTATAGGCAATTCATTTTCTTCTTATATATGTCAAAATTTTCCAATGTCATAAAAACAACTGGGTAAACCAATCACCTGAGCCACATAATTGATCCAAAAGAAATTAGTGGTTTATTTCTTTATGAAATTTCCGTATCTGCTGACTATATAACAAAAATTTAAGAAGCAGACTCAGTTACATAAAGAACTCTATTTTCTGAACAAATACACTCATTCTTAAGCCAATAAAATAAATAAGCAATAAAATAAATATGAAAGAATAAAAGACATTATCCCACTTACAAATTCAAATCTGTATCTTAGATGACTATTAACCTCCTTAGATATAAGTACTCCATACATTTTTTAGAGCACTCTTGCAGACATTGATGAATTTGGTTCTCAAGAGATTCATTGCATACAGATGTGGAAATCTAGACACTGAGAAATTAAGGGATTTCCCAAATTGAAATTTCACAGTATTACAACTAGATAGAACATAGCTATTCTTGTGAATAATACGAGGTCTAATACATTATATAGAACACTTAATTGCTTGGGGATTTTTGTATTTTTAGCTAAATGACATCTTACATGAGTTTTTAAAGAATATTTCAATCTTTTTAAAGGCTAATTAAAAATAGAAATACACTAAATTCTCTATGATTGAGCAATATTACCATCTTTTAACAGTTAAGGAACCAAAACAAAGAACAATGGGAAATAAAAAAAAGGAGAAAGGAAAAGAAAGAGGAAGAAAGGGAGGGAAGAAAGTCAAGGAAAAAATAGATTCTTTAAGCAGTGGAGGTTCATTTTTAGAACAAGGAAGGTATTTTTCTTCCTTCTTTGCACATTTTCATACATAGTACTATCCCCCAAATCCATGGCTGATACGACATCAGGAACTAATTAAGCATATAAACCAAGAACTCATTAGAATGGATTGATAGGGTTTGAACTCTGGTGAATTGCCAAACAAAAGTATGCAAGAAACAAGTCTTGCACATTTCATTTAAAATGATGTATTATTTATTAAAGTATTCTGGATACACAGTAACCTTCTCTGACTTTTTCTTTTCTTTCTCTCTCTCTCTCTCTCTTTTTTTTTTTTTTTTTTCCTCCCTGACTTGAATCCAAAATTGCTCTGATAAATAGATCAAAAGCTATACCATTTCTGGGTAGTTTCACTTCTACCTCTAGGTACTGGGCTATCATTCCGTTTTATTACTCCTACTGTTTTATTACTCGTTTCAGTAATAATCCTTATTGAATTACAGCAATACCCATGGTACCTTCCAGAGCACAGAGAACTGGTGTGCTTCCCTCTTTTCTCTAAACAATAAAAAATGCCCGGGAGGGAAACCTGAGCTAGAGTCTGAAGCCAATTCTTTCAGCCCCATTAAGACCAGACTGAAGCTACCTGTGCAGTGAAAGAGCCACACAGGCTTCCTAAAGTGGACGTGCAGTCCATAAATAAAAACAACAGGCAAACTGTTTTAGTTTTCTGCTTGATGGCTTCCTATCTGGTGACGGCGCACACTGCACCTGTTCTCCTGAGTCCAGTTCACCTCTCACCCCTGACCCCCAGTGCCCACACCAATTTCTCATGCCTTTGAATGCATGTATAATCTGCTCCATCCACTTAGCACTTCCTTTGTGTGGTCTTGATTGATTTTTTCCCTATGGATATAGTTTGCTATCCTATTTCAACTAGTGTCATTAATAGCCTGCCAGAAAAAAAGAGGACTTGTTTAGCAGTTTGCTGGGCAAGGCTCTGCCAAACTGGTGCCAGGAATGAGGATCCTGACTTTCATTGGCAGGTAAGGCCTGTCTCTGTCTCCCCATAACATCATTGAGAGGGGTTCTTTGAGTTATGACTTTATAAATACAAAGAAAGAAAGACAGAGAGAGAGAGAGAAAGTAAAGAAAGGAAGGAAAGAAGAAAAGTAGGAAAGAAGGAAAAGGAAAGAATGGTAGCTTACTTAGTAATTCAACAAATGTTTACTGAACATTTACTAGGTGCCAGACATTGTTGACATAAATCAGGATTGTAGGAGTGGACAAAATAAAGAGCATTCTGAAGCCAGACCTTAGAAGGATTTTGCTATACACTGTGACATAAAATGTATGCAGGGAGGACCTATTTTTAGAATCCTAGGCTCTTCTCAATAAAGGACTACTGAAAAGTAAACCTTTAAGCCACAGGGGTCTCTTGCAAGTGGTCCTCCTACTTTTACTGAATTTTTTATTTTGTCCTATGTGCTTATCCTGTGACAAGCTACATAGGGGTATCACTTTCTTATATAAAGGCCATTGTTGAAATTACAGCCGTGTTTTTTATTCTCCATCAAAAATTTCCCAAGTTCAGGTTTAGCTGCAATGAGCAAATTTTCTCTGTATAGAGCTAGGTCTTCTGATTGTTCTCTGAGCGAGTTGTGTGCTGAGAGCATCCTGCCCCTCAGGGAAGGATATGATTTAGTTCTTGGAGGGGGAGAAAAGGGGGTGCAGTTGGAGAGTGACTTCATCAGTGCCCTCACTATAAAAAGTAACTCCAATTGGATAGAAAAGTAAGTACTAAGACAAATTCCTTTGTAATCTCAGTTTACTTTGTCTTACCTGCCCCTCCCCAATGCAGCCATTTAGGGGGATTTAGGCTCTTTAGAGATGGGGAGAAGCCCCTAGTCCCTTTGTAGATGTGGCTGGACCTTCCTCTGGATTCTGCCAAATAATTAGTCTTGGAGTTCATCTTATCCCAGAGCCCTGGAACACTGAGCCCCCAAAGGTAACCCATTTAGCCACCCTGAGCAGAGTTAATCCTAACAATAAACACTGCTGCTTTTTGACTGAGGAGAGTTAGCCTCCCTCTCTGACCCTTGGCTCCCTTTTCTATAAAACATAATAGTGATATATGCCTTGCAAAATCACTGGAGGATTGAGGTCATTTGAGTGATAATCTTCCTACAGAACCTAATACATAATAGGCAGTCAAAACAAAAGTAGCTGTTATTTAGAACTCATGTACTCAACAAAATAAGGCTGATATTCTGATGTGTAGATAGATAGATAGGTAGATAGATAATAAATAGTTATTAATTAGATATATATATATCTATATACACATATAGATAATAAATAGGTATTAATTAGATACATAGCTAAATGACTGATACTATTCCCAACTCCAATTAACTTCAAAGAAGAGAATTGCTTATGTGTCTAGCATAAAAAACAGCATTTTTTCTATTTTTCACTTAAAATAGCATGGGTTAAATGGAACTTTGTGCATAATGGTAGGTTTGCTTAGGTGAACTTAAAATTGGGAAGCCCAAAGGTAGGTGACTATAAAAAGCTTCCAAGAAAAATGTTCCATTTCCCTTTGCTGGATTCTGGACAAGGCCCTAGGGCATTTAAACCACTTGGTTAAAACTTTCAAGAGTCACAGAGTTAATCACAGGGACCTCTCCTGGCCTTCTGAATTAACCAGAAAGAGGTTTCAGTATCAGCCCTAGTTTAGGGGGGTGGGGGTAGGGGGAGTCACCTTTTTCCTGAACACATTCATTATTGTTTCTTAATAGCAAATGAAAAGAAGGGAAGAAGGGAGAAAGCAAGGATGAAAAGCAGGCAAAAAGAGGTAAACACTAATCAGAGAGCCCCTTGCTCGGTTTCTCTTTAGGCATTACCTACTGTCAGCTTCCTTCATTATCAGCTCAGTGCACCTTAACCAGAATTTGTGCTCTTTCAGCAAGGGTAAGTTAAAAAATTGGCCAGTTTTTTTTAGAGAACAGTTAGCTATGAATAATTTTTTTTAAAGAATTAAAAATTCAGCTGCTATGGTTTTGCTTTTTTCTGCACAAATTTTTATAAATATGTCTTTTATTACACTTTCTTTATGTTAACCCATTTTGACTATGTATCTATTTCTTGTTGATATTCTTTCTGATCAATCCAGGTAACCAGCTTTTTTATTCTATCTTGAAAGTTTCAATCTGTCCCCAATCCTATACCAATGGCCCAAATTAAGGCCCATTGGGCTATTGCAAAAATTACCTAGTCTTCTGACAAAGTCTCCTAACATTGTATCCTATACCCAGCAGCCTGAGTAATCTTTTCAAATTACAGATTGACATTATTTTCCTCTTTAAAGACTTTAGTTTGTACTTTTTTTTTACCACTTATAAGATAAATAGGCACTGGAGAAGTAATGTACAACATGATTATAGTTAACACTGTCATATGGTACATTCGAAAGTGGCTACAAGTTCACATCTAAAGAAATTTTTTTGGTAACGATATGAGATAGGTTAACTTACTATGCAATCAATTTACCATACATGTATGCCAAGTCATTATGCGGTGCCCCATAAACCTATACAGGGCTGTATGTCAACTACAAAGATTCTTAGACACAAAACAACGTTTTTAGTGACATCCCACATCCTTCAAGTTGAAGTCCATGTCTCTTGACATATAAGACCATGTACCCATCTCTGTCTGCCTCCTATTTTTCTGACCTCTTACTGAACCTTCTACCCATTCAAAAACCAGACCCTGAAACAAGGACTCAGGTGAAAGTAACCTATTTAGGAGATGATCCCAGGAAGTAGAAGAAGGACCAAACCATGAGAAAAAGACCATAAAATGTACATTAAAAATTCAGGCATCTGTGCCATAGCTGGTGTGGCTCAGTGGATTAAGCACTGGCCTGTGAACCAAAGGGTTGCCTGTCCCATTTCTGGTCATGGGGCACATGTCTGGATTTCAGGCCTGGTCCCAGGTCCCCAGTTGGAGGCATGTGAGAGGCAACCACACACTGATGTTTCTCTCTCTCTCTTTGAAAAAGTAAAATAAAATAAAATAAAATAAAATAAAATAATTCAGGCATCTGAGTTCCATTCTATTGGAGCAGTCCTATGAAAAATGAGGGCATCGTGCCTCAGGATTTGCTCACCAACTGACAGTCCAAGAGACTAAAGTGTTAACTACTGACTCCTCTCTCCCACTGGTTGAGGGCTGCTCCTGGAGTTATTACCTCTCCCACACTTGCAGGTTGTACCTGTCTCCAACTGAGCAAATGCCCTGTTGCCAAAGGAAAGTTCCTGGGCAGAGAAGCAGAGAGACTCTGGTGTTTAAACTGGAAAACTGCCTCCAACAGCTTCAGGTAAACACAGAGGTAAACTTGAGAATATGATTGATGCATTAGCAGTACCCACTATACCCACGTTACCCTGGCGTCCCCATTTTGCAACACAGCCTGTATTCCGGAAATGCCTAACTGCACTGCCACCATGACAAGAGCATGTTCATTTCATTCATCGATTAGAAAGTCCTCTATTCCCACCTCTTCCTCACACAACTCCCAAAGCCCAACAACCATAGCACCTTGGGACAACATCTCAGAAAGACCAACATCCCAGAAAGAACAACTTGTTTCCTCTTGAGTTCACAGATCATTTGTTTATGGGTCTATTTTAGAATACAGACACATAAACTAGTATTACATAATATTTTCTTTTCCCCTACTGTATTTATTAAGCTAAATTAGCTTAGCTTTATTAATATGTTTGAGCTATAGTTTTTATATCTGAAAAATAAGAAAAATACATTTCCCACATGTGAGGAAAGCTAAATGAGATTATGTGCATCGTGGCCCATTGTAGATGATCCAGAACTTTTAGTTCCCATCACTGTAACCTTTTTTCTTTGTATCTCAAACATCTAGCATAATCCCAGTATATAGGAAGCTCTCACATAGTAAGAATAGCTTAATAATACTAAATGATTCTATGTAATTCTCATAACTTTATAATTGTCAAAGATGATGGATCTTGAAAAAATTAAATTTAAAATTAAAATTTGAAATATAGGCAAATGAATGTTTTGTGATTTTCACAAATTGGCACAAACCGTTTACTTAATCGTGTGGCATACCATAAAATATATCTTTTGCCTATCTGACAAAAAAAAAAAGTTTAATTTTGATTCATTGCACTATACAGCTATTGCTGTGTTGACTGCTATCATTTTATTTTTAATTTGACAATGTAAGGAAAAAGAGGTCAGTGCCCCTAGCTAATAGTTAAGTAAGTATTGCATGTTTTAAAAATTCTTGCAGCACACCAGTTGAATATCACTGGTGTAGAGATAAAGAAAAACATAATATGCCTTTAACACTTTTGTCCCTACCATTATTTCAGAATATGAAGTGGGAACTCCTTTATGGAGAATTTCAATTAACTGGAGTAATGATACACAACTGGCTTCCAGGGATTCTGAAATAACCTAACCTGTGGTGAATGGTTTAAAATATTGTGAATTATTTTTCTTTTAAAATCCATGACTGAAAATCCTCCTTCTGAGAAGCAATTTCAAGTTCAATCTAACAAATGTAAACTAACCAAAATGGCATACATTTCTAATAATTCAATATAAATATATTAAACAGATCAGATTGAGTTTCTTTTGTCCTGAGAGCAAGATAAGTTGACATATGCACCCTTTTAACAAAACTAAGATTTCAAAAAAAAATTTTTGGTTAGAAATAATACGACTCAAAAGCCTTGAAACATCTTAGAGAAGAGCAACCAAAAGTGTTTCGGGAAGGTTTCAGGAGTCCCTTTATTTAAAATGAGACACCAGCATTTTAAAATCAAGACAACCTGAGAGCACCCCTGGAACTGGGCTGTGTGGTCTCTTGTGGCCTTGACCTCCTAGGATGAGTCCCTACAGCCACCTGGGAGGGGTTTGTTTTCAGTGCAGAATATAAACTGGGTCTTAGGAGGCCTCAGCCTTTGTTGGCTGGAAGAATGAATGACAATGAATGAAGAAAATAACTGTTGACTTTCGTTACTGGGATGCTTATGGAGAGGGTCAGAGGACAATCTCTAAGGTGCTCTCAATTCTATCATTTTAAGTACATATCCATGTCAAGTGGACACACCAGGTTGAAAAGGAGAGAGTCCTTTCTGTGTCTCCAGGTGCTTCTTTCTGCCATGGGGAAAAAGTAGGAGACAGAATGGATTTCACTTTCTACAGAGCAAAATTTATTCATGATATAGAGGAAACAGTGCTTATTCATTGAACTAAAATCAGAAAAAAAAACAGGGTAAATGAAAAATGGAAGTCTGTGTAGAGGACAAAGAATAAACTGACTTTACTAAAAAATTTGGGGTTTACTTCTTTAAATGAATCCTAAAGGGGCTGGAAGGCACAGCTGAAGCATGTTTATGAGAACAGGTTTCTAACTATGTTCCCTTGGGTATCTGATTCTGTACCTACCAGCTGGACTGCCTTTAGCAAGCTACTTGAACTATTTGTGTCTAGGTTCTTCTACTATAAAATAAGAACAAAAATAGTACGTTCTCTAACAAGGTTCTTGTAAGTATTCAACAAGTAAATATTTAGAATAGTGCCTGTTATGTGATGAGTCCTTAATAATTATTGGCCATTATTATTTTCCCTCTGACATCATTCAACTTCCATAAAGCACCAAGCAAATAAGTTACCAATTTTTCAAGATGCATAGATCAATGAATTCAGACCTAGCTGGAAGAATGTGCTTTAGAAAGAATCAACTAGTTATAAATTATCATTATGAATCTTGATTATGATGATAATGATGATGATGACAATGATGAACATTCATGTATTACCTGCCTCATTTATAGGAACTATCCAAGGATCTTCAGGTTTTTGTTATTGCATCTTACCAACAAACTTACAAAAGAAACTATGATTATATAAGCTGAAAATCTGAGGTTCAGATATGCTAGTAAAATGCCTTGTAGTTACAAAGTTAGACACTGAAAAACTGCATCTCAAAATTATGCCCAAAAGCTCTGGGATCTCATGCTTTTTCCATTTTAGTATATGGAACATTATGCCCATGAGGTTAAAGTTTAACTGGATGGGCTTCAAGAAAAAGCAAGACAGAGATTTATTTTTTAAGGTAGAAAAATTACCAGATGGGTTAAAGATTAAAATTAAACCTCGCTGAGAATGACCAAGAATAGAAATATATTCCAACCTCCCATTTTAAGGAGAAAGAAAAACTGATCTAGAAATGTTTACCCAGTTACTCCCATAACTGTGTAATATCTTTTAACTCTGAATGGTCAACACAGTTGGAAGAGACTTGAGAAATGCCATTAGATCAAGGGCACATATAAAATGGGGAATGAAAAGGTAGGATGAAAATAGAGATAGAAGATCCCTTGGGAAACTAAGGAAAGAGAGTGATGAAGGAACCCACTTGGAACCAGAGGTCCCTGTATCATTCCCAAGTTAGATTATACAGAGAAGTCAATGACACATGACAGTGGCTAGAGTTAAGGTTGTTGCAATAGAAATGGTGAGGATTATCATATTTGGAATATATATTTTTCAAATAAGTATGCTACAGTTCTATCAGTTATTTATAACTATGTAACAAATTCCCCAAAACTCCCAGTTTAAAGTAACAACCATTTCTTTGCTCAGGATTCTGCAGTTTGGGCTGGATTCAGAGAGGCAGTTTCTCAAAAGCTCAGCTGGAGTTCCATGTCCGATGTGGCCTCAGTCACATATCCATTGGTTATTGGAGGCTGTCATCCAGGGCACCTTGGTAAACCTCTACATGGTCTCCAGCAGAAAAACCTAGGCTGCAAACATGAGGGTAACAGCGTTCTAAAGGGTCTGCCTCAATGTTCCAGCACTTAACAGGTTAGAAGATGGTCGAGGAGTAACATTTGGACTCCATCATGACTGAAAGAACTCCATCTTAGAGTCCTGACTATGACTCCTTGTTTTCCATGGAAGTCTATAGTTGAAATTAACCTTACAACATCCTTAAAGAAAGGAATGTATAACAATAACATCCTTTCTTAACATTATGTTCTGCAAAATAGTTGTTTTGTCAATTAGATGGTAACTAGAATGTCTGCCCAAGCATGATTTTATAGGCCCTCTGGGTGGTCCATTGACCATGGAAAACATCTTGTGATGACTGGTGGAATTAGTCACCGTCAGGTTACAACTGTGGGACAACTGACCCCATCCTCACCCCCAAGCCCTACTCCCACCCCAACACCTCTACATAAGCCATCAACAAGAACACCTCTGGAGATCACAACTTGTCTTTCCTGGTCCACTCCCTTATACATAAGCTCTTTTTAATAAACTCTTATCTGCTTTATCTAGTACTGAGTTCTTGGTGCTCACTTCTCTGACATTGAGATTCAAGGACATGGTATTCAAGGTCCAGAAAGTTTTTGTTTGTGGCATGTGTGTCATGGTCCTATACATCAAAACGAGTCAAAAGATCAAGACCAGAGGCAATTTAGGAAGGGCATGTTTATTAATATATGTAACTAATTGGGTATTATTGATGTTGTAATATACTATAATGGCCAAAAGAATAAACAGAAATCTATTGATCTATCTATCTATGTACCTACCTTCCTACATATCTGCCTCTCTCCAAATGCCTCCAAACCTAACATAAATCAGATCATACCATTAGGCACATGAATTCACAGTCAATTTACTCACAAGCAAATACAAGGTTAAGTATAAACTATTACCTGCACTGCTCTCAGAATGGAATATAAAATTGTATTATTCCATAGTCTCTTCAGCCCTAGGTATGGTGCTAACCCACTTGGCAATGGGACAGCACCTAAGGGCTCTAACCCAGAAACTGTGACTACTGCCCCTACAAATTGCAGGTTATGTGACCCAATAAAATAATGACTTCTTTTTTCTTAGTTGAAATACAAGGTTCATAGTTCTCCTTAATTAATGTAGAGTAAGATAGCAAGGGGCAAACAAGAAATATTTCTAAACAAACATACTTTAAGCAAAGACTAACAAATATATCAACATTACAGAGTACTTATTGGGAGAGATAAAGTAACACTGAATACCTTTCTTAGTAAGACACTGGTTAGAATTTTTAGTGCCATCTGTTCTTATGAGAAGAAAAAAATACTACCAAGCAATGCAGAGTTTCAAGCTTAAGGAAATAATGACAACAAAAGAGGAATTCAGTGCAAGCAGGGTCAAGTTTGTAAACAAGATTCTCTTAGCTCCTCTACAAAACTCTAAAAATCAAAAAGTTCCTGCAACCACTTTTCTTTTCTGGATCAAGGTTAGTCAAATAGTGAGAGGTTCTGCCTGTGGGGTGACCTAGGTTCAGTTAGTCAATGGAACACTGGATTTCCTTCCATGAGAAGGGATAGTGTGCTCTGATTTGGAAAGTAGGGTACACTGGTAGCAGGAGAGAGAGAGTGTGGTAGATGTGATTAGTTTCCCATCAAAGACTCTTGCTCCCTTCCATTGGAAAGAGCTGGCAGTTTTGACACTACATTGTTCAACCTACTCTGTAGCCCTGTAGGGCAATGAGACTGAAGACTAGTCCAATGCCAATGGAAGTGGTGGGTACTACTTTAGACCTGGCCAATAAAAAAATGCTTTGTGATATAATGATTTATAATAAGAAATATATATTTGGTCTTCAATCCCATTCCTGGCACAGTGATCCTTAAACTCTTAAAAATTCCCATGGTAAGAGTAATAAAGTTATTTTTGTTATGTTAATGAAGTGACAACTGGAAAGTCCTTATTTAACCTAAGACCAAGAGCAGGTTGCCAGAAAATCGACTATGTGATTAGAGGGTTGGGACTTTCATTAACCCTTTGCCTCAACCTCTGTAAGGGAAAAGAGACTGAAGGGTGAAAAATGCTCAATGGCCAATGCTTCACCAATAGTGACTATGTAATGAACCTTCCATAAAATCCCAGGAGAGGGTTGGGAGAGCAGAGTGTCTGGAGTTGGCATGAGAACCCATAGCCTTGCCCCACACTTTGCCTTATGCATCTATTCTTTCTTAACCCAGCCAGTGCTCCAGTGAGTAAATGGGTTTCCTGAGTTCTGTGAGTGGTCTAGCAAACTAATCCAATCCAAAGAGGGGATCCTGGGGTCCTCTGATCTATAGCCAATCAGTCAGAAACACCAATAACAACCTGGGCTTGTTACTGATGTCCACAGTCCAAGGAGTAGCTCATTGGGACCCCTATATAGCCAGCAGGTCAGAGGTGCAAGTAATAAATAACCTGGGCTTGTGAAAGGCATCTGAAGTGTTGAGGGCCTAAACCCTTAACCTGTTGAATATGATGCTCATCTCCAGGGAGATAGTGTCAAAAGTGTGTTGAATTGAGTTGAATTCTTGGATACTCTGCCATTGGTGTCAAAAACTGCTTATTAGTGTGAGAACACCCCTTCAGGATGGAATTTGGTCTCAAGAATCCAAAATACATCTTTCTCCCTTAACTTTATTGACTCATTGACCCTCAGGGCAACCTTAGAAGCTAAGTGTTGATGATGGCATAACTCCATCAGCTTAGGACCCTGAACAACTACATAGAATGAAACACCAACCTATCTGCCTCAAACACTGCCACCCTTGGGACTTATGCAGCAAAAAAATAATTGATTGTGTGAAACCACTGAAATATCTTTATTTTATTTGCTTTGGCAGATGGCATTATCTTAACAAATATGCAGGGATGTCAGGAATGTTAGCCTCACTGGAATCCTTACATCAGGTGAATTAAGCTAAGGGAGTTGGCCAATGGAAGAGCTGGGAGAATTAATGCACAGTGACAGGAATCAAAACCAAAATCAGGATTTTTGGAGCAAGACAGATCTGGATTTGAATTCAAGATGTACAACGTATGAATAAGTGGAGTGACTGTCATAAAGTAACATTCTTTATTTCATTCCTACTAATTGTCAGACAGTGTTATAAGCACTGGAGATATTCCTGCAAATGGACTAGAAAATTGCCTATCATTCTGATGGTTATATTCTTGTCAGGATAATTCACAGGCAAAAAAATGTACAATACAACATCAGATAACAACAGGCTCTATGAAAAATAATGAAGAAAAAGGAAATGGAATGGCAGGGTGCACTACAGTAAATAGAATTATATTCAGAGGGGGCTTCTCCAAATAGGTGACATCTGATTCAAAATGTACATGAAGTGAGGGAATGAGCTTAGTTGCTATTGAGAAAATAGAGTTTTGGGTGTAGGGAAGAATAAGTATAAAGACCCTGAAAATGGCAAATGCTTAGCATATCAAGTAACAGCAAGGAGGCCAGTACTGCTGGAATTGAATATGTAAGAGGAAAAGTAGTAGGAAATGAGATTAGTAATGTGTGCAAAGATCAGATCATATACTACTTTGCCTTTCTTCAGGTCTCCTGGAAACAGAACCCGAAACAAGACTTTGTATGAAATTGATTTATTAAGGGTGTTCTCTCAAGAGAATAATAACAATTAAATAGTATAGGAGAAGAGGACATAAAATAAAATAAAGCAAGAATATGAGCTCTGTTGTGGTTAGAAACTAAATTCAATCCAATGCCACAGGGAACACTGGAGAGGAAAGAGCTCTACAGAGTTGGTTCCACTTTGTAGCAAGGGGAATGGCCTTTGGTTCCTGCATGCCATCAGTCATTACCAAAAGACTGCTTCCTAGGTGAGGCAGATCCTCCTGTGTAACCAAGGGCAATGCTCAAGAGAAATGGGAAGCTCTGAGCCACCCACAGCCACCATCAGGTAGACACTTTGGTCTGCTAAATGATATCTGGGTGAAACACTGGTAGTTCTCACCACATTCCACCCTTTGTACCACTCATATCCACATGAACTTCAGTCCATCCAGACAATATTTGTCCAGGATTCTGGTTGGTTATAGTTTCATGTAAAAGTGTTAGTGCTGGCGTAGTTGGCCCTATGGCTATAACTGACACACATCTCCTCCCTCCTTCGTTACCCAATGTAGACCCCCAACCCTGGTGCATCTAGCACCTCCACCAGACTGTTATCTTGTCTGGCAGAGTGACTCTCATCTATGCAGGTCTTAGATGTTTTACTGGTTGCTGCAGCTGAAGATCCAGTTAAAACTGTGCACAAGACAAATGAGAAATGCCCTAGCACATGAACCGATTGCCAAAAATATGCATTAATAACCCTATCTCCTTGTGATGATCAAAGTCAATCACCCCTGCTGATAACCCTATTCTTTGCCTGCCGACCTACAAGCACAAAGTACTCCAAGAAATCTGGTGGCAGTTCTAGTTTTAAGTTTAGTAGAACTCTAACTGTATCCACTGGAGAAAGTACCCTTCCTATTTTGGGCCTAGGATCTACACAGGAAGGATCAGAGAACTTTTTCAGTAAAGAGTCAGAGAGTAAATATCTTAGGCTCTTAAGGCCTCATACATATTATTCTGTCTCGGTCAGTGTTCTTTTTCTTTTATATAACCTTTTAAAAATCTAAAATCTATTCTTGGCTCATCAGGCTATAGAAACACAGGTTGTGGGCAGGACCTGGTCCATTGGCCCTGGTTTGCTGACCCCTGCTCTAGCTCTACCAAACCTGAAGCTGTGGGGACAGGAAATAGAAATTACCTTGATGGGTTACTGAGGATGAGCATGCCACCTCACTTTTATCCCTATGTTCTTTGATCCATATATTCTCGCTATTTGAGACACATAAATAACACCCTGATGAGAAGGAGCACCTGTCATTGGCTCCACACATAGCCCGTGACTTGGCCAGTATAGCTACCTCATTCATAACCCAGTGTGTAAACACCAGGATGCCTGAAGTGATCAGGGACAGATGCTGGCTGATGTCAACTGGCCAAGTCATTTTGTCCACTTGATTACTTAGGGCCTCTTTCACAGTCACTGTTCTTGGGTGGCATTCAAATGCAATACAAAGGCTGTCATATTTTTAATTTGTCCTTAGAATTTGATCATATAAAATAGCTACAGCTTCCCTTGAGTTATCAGACTTCTCCATTCCTATTGTTAGACATTTAGAGAAAGATGAGGAGATGAAGACCAGATGAGAAACTTCAACTCATCAAGTTCAAATGCCATATTGTCACTCTTGCATCTGTTCCTTACCCTCCACCTGCCCTTCCCTGAATTCCCCTCTGCCTGTAGTGTTGTCAGATAAACTATAGAATGCCTAGTTAAGCCTGAATTTTAGATAAGCAAATCGTTTTAATATGCGTATGCCCCAGTCAATACTTGTGACATATATTTATAAGATATTACTTATTATTCAGCTGAAATTTTAATTTAACTATTCAGTCTGTATTTTTGTTCACTAAATCTGGCAAACTTATCCATCTAAATACCACTACTGCCCTGGCTGGTGGCACAGTAAATAAGGCACCAGCCTGCCAACCCAAAGATTGCTGGTTCAATTCCCCGCACACATAATGAGGTTGCAAGCCAGGTCTCCAGCCAGTTCTGTAGCTGGAGGCAGGTGAAAGACAACCATACATCGATGTCTCTGTCTCTCTCTGCCTCTCACCCTTTCACTCCCTCCAAAAGTAATAAATAAACTCTTTTAAAAATAAATACATACATACATACATACATAAATACCACTACTGCTGCTACCCCATTTCATGCCCTAAAGTGTCTTGTCTTTATTGCAATTATCCAGCCATTTTTCTAACTCTTTTCACCACTTGTGGTTTCCTAAACACACTTTCATTTCTCTCTTACTTTGTCTCCTTTCAACATTTCCTCAGCCTCAAGTTCCCTTCCCCGCACATGCCTACATAGAAGAAATGCAGTTCACCCACAAAAGCCCAGTTCAAATGTCTGGAAAACCCTGTCCAGGTCTTCCTGTCAAATTCAATTGCTTTTTCACCTTTGCCCCTATAGCAATATTTACCCATAGGGTAATACGTATTTTATTCAGTCTTATATTTTCATTAGTTGTTTGTACAGGTAATCCCTATATAATACGGTTATAATATGGTACTTCTATAACACAGTTTTGCTTTAATATGGTTAGAGAATTGGGGGAACATCCCAAGAAACATGGTACCCTAGAACATGGTTTCACTCTAACATGGTTTGAGAATAGAGAATTCCCCAAACAACATGGAGCATAAGAGCTTTTAAGAGCAAAAAATATCTCATTCAAAATTAAGCAAATGGAGGGGGAAAGATGGTGACAGAATAGAGAGCAGTGCTGATGGTGTTCTTGAGTACCAGAGCAGTTAGAAGACAAGATAGGGAGCGCGAGATGTCTTCAGGTCCCTAAGAATTGGAGCAGTCAGCATCTGGACTCAGGGGAGCACAGCCCAGAGGCAGTGGAGACTTGCAGGAGAGCAGCCCACAGGTCCAGAATACAACGAGACAGCCCAAATAAAGGACACACCAAGAACAGCAAGTGTAGAAAATCTGGGAGACTGCAACACTGAACTCCACAAATCTCCCATCACAGAAGGGTGCTCAACTAAGGCAAGGAAGCAAAGCAGGTTAACCCAAGGAAAAAAACAAAAAAATAAAAAGCAAGCAAGAACTGACACCCAAAAATGGGGAAAAAAAGAATCAGTCCATCACCAAAAGGAAAGGAAGAATCCCCAGAAAGACTACAAAATGAAACAGAGGCACCTGAAATATCAGATAAGGAACTCAAAAGAATGATTATAGAGAAGCTCAGTGAGCTCAGCCACATCAAAGAAAACTATAAACAACTCCAGGAGAACTACAAAGAACTCCAGGGAAGTTACAAGGAACTTACTGAGAGCTACAACAGCATGAAAAAGGACGTAGAAACTATCAATACGTGCTAGGAGGAAATGAAGAATACAATTTCTGAATTGAAGAATACAGTAGAAGGAATCAACAGTAGGCTAGAGGAAGCAGAGGACTGTATCAGCAAGTTGGAGGATAATGTAAACAAATACTACAAGACAGTACAAGAGAATAAAAAAAGGCTGAATAAGACTGAAGAGGGCTTAAGAGAGCTGCAGGACGACATGAAACGTAACAGCATCAATATCATAGGGATACCAGAAGGAGAAGAGAAACAAGGAATGGAAAACCAGTTAAAAAAAGTCATGATAGAAAATTTCCCTAACATGATGAGTGAAAACATTAATCAAGTTCAGGAAGCACAGAGGATCCCAATGAGGATTGACCAAAACAGACCAACACCAAGGCACATTATTATTAAAATGGCTAATTTCAAAGACAAAGAGAGAATCCTAAAAGCATCAAGAGAGAAAAGACAAATAACATAAAGGTGCTCCAATAAGGCTATCAAATGATTATTCAACAGAAACAATTCAAGCCAGAAGGGAATGGCAAAAAGTATTTCAACTCATGGTAAACAAAGGCCTGCAACCAAGAATACTCTACCCAGCAAGGCTCTCATTCAAGATAGAAGGAGAAATAAGGAGCTTCCCAGTCAAAAAAAAGACTAAAAGAATATGTCTCTACCAAACCAGCACTGCAAGAAATGCTAAAGGGTCTGCTATAAAAATAAGTAAATAAATAAAATGAAGAAACTGAGAAAGCCAAAGAGGAATACAGACACAAAGGGAGAAAATGGCAATGAATAAGTATCAATCAATAATAACCTTAAATGTAAATGGATTAAATGCACCAATCAAAAGACATAGGGTAGCTGAATGGATAAGACAACACACTGTCTTCAAGAGACCCACCTTAGAACAAAAGATCGACACAGATTGAGAGTGAAGGGATGGAAAAATATATATCAAGCAAATGGACACGAAAAAAAAAGCTGGAGTAGAAATACTTATTTTAGACAAAATAGATTTTGCAATGAAGGCCATAAAAAGGGATGAAGATGGACATTTCATAATACTTAAGGGAACAATCCATCAAGAAGAAATAACTCTAATAAACTTATACGCACCCAACATAGGAGCTCCGAAATATATAAGGAAAATCTTGGAAGACTTTAAGAAAGACATAGACAGCAACACACTAATAGTAGGGGATTTTAATACCCAACTATCAACAATGGACAGATCTTCCAAACAAAAATCCCGAGAGATGTGGTGGCATTGAACAACACTCTAGAGGAAATGGACCTAACTGATGTATACAGAGTCTTTTACCCCAAAGAAGCAAAATACACATTCTTTTCAAATGCACATGGATCATTCTCTAAGATAGACCACATGGTATGTCACAAGACAAGCCTCCACAAATACAGGAAAATTGAAATCATACAAAGTATCTTCTCAGATCACAATG